>VUQI01018038.1:31051-43565 GCA_015106735.1 Paratilapia polleni | reverse complement strand
AACAAGAAGAAGAGGAGGAAGAAGAAGAAGAAGAAGAAGAAGAAGAAGGAGGAAGAAAAAGAAGAGGAAGAAGAAGAAGAAGAAGGAGGAAGAAAAAGAAGAGGAGGAAGAAGAAGAGGAAGAAGGAGGAAGAAGAAGAAGGAAGAAGAAGAAGAGGAAGAAGAAGAGGAAGAAGAGGAAGAGGAAGAAGAAGAAGGAAGAAGGAGGAAGAAGGAGTAGGAGGAAGAAGAAGGAGGAAGAAGGAAGAAGAAGAAGAAGAGGAAAAAGAAGAGGAGGAAGAAGAAGAAGAAGGAGGAAGAAAAAGAAGAGGAGGAAGAAGAAGAAGAAGAAGAAGGAGGAAGAAAAAGAAGAGGAGGAAGAAGAAGAGGAAGAAGGAGGAAGAAGAAGAAGGAAGAAGAAGAAGAAGAAGAAACTGTATGTTTTGCTGCACATCTATTTGATGTCTGTTACTAGTCAAGAGATGAAGAAAGCCTTTACTTAACAAAAAAGTGTACTTGCTTTTATGTAGCACTTTTCTAGTCTTACTGACCACTTAAAGCGCTTTAGACTACAAGTCACATTTTAACCATACATTCACACAGTGCTTTATTCTGTACACTTCAAGTACTTTATCTACCTCACACCCACAGCCAATTTAAAATCACCAGTTAACCTAAAGCACAGTCACGCAGGCCAAGAGACTGGTCGGTGACTCCCTGGCATCTTCTGGTCGCTAGGGAAAAATGTGCATTCCCCGATGGGTTGTAAAGTGGGCTGTCTCTGGGTGAAATCGGTTACAAAGAGGGTGCTGCACCAAAACCCTTGTGACTGCTTTGGTCACTAGCAGACAGCCGCAGTCGCCCGTAGTTTGCGTGGAAGGCACCAACTTCTCTACCAACACTTGCTAACTAACCACCTTCACACTGAAACTTGAAAAAGTGTGACGCAAAGCAGAAGTGGAGAATGCTCGCCTTCATAGTAATACTTGTGACTTTCCACTGAAGTCAACACATTTCAAAAGGTGCAAGGTTTACTTTGAAGGTGAATGGTTTCTGTTTCCGGTTTGCGTTGCACTCCTTACGGTTTCACTACTACTTAGCAAGTAGTTGGCAATGTTTTCAGACAAGTTAGCGTGTTCCAGACAAACTACAGCTGATCACAGCAATCTGATAGCAAACAAAGGAATTACAAGCAGGTTTTCGGGGGAGCACAGCAGTCTAAAGCGCTGGGGCTTTAGCAGTCAATTTCACAGCGACTGCCGGCATCCTCCAGCAACCACACGTAACTGGTTGAGGATTACTCTTTTTCTCTAGCGACTCGTGGTTGCTGGGCAGTCGCCAACCGCTCTGTGGGCCTGTGTGACTGAGGACTAACATGCATGTCTTTGGACTGTGGGAGGAAGAAAGAGTACTTGGAGGAAACTACAGTGGGAATATGCAAACTCCACACAGAAAGGCCCCAACAGGGTCCAAACCAGGAAATTTCTTGGGGTGAGGCAATGGTGCTAACCACTGCCCCACTGTGCTGCCTGTTATAGACCAGAGCAGGGGCTCTCAGCCTTTTTAGTTTATTTTTGGGCCTTCCCATCCATCAGTTATTACACATATTTGTTAACTAGTGCTTAAAACATTGAAAATTGAAGGGAAATGCTAGGAACAATTATAAAAAAAAAGAGGGGGCAGATACATGAAATTCTGGGCAGGAACAAAAGCCAATGTCAATTCCAATACTTGTTTCCTCAGTAAAAGAATAAATCTTTCAGAGTTTTTAAGTTCTTCATCATATCATCTTTGAGCATTGAGCCCATGTAGAATTTATGCTAAAGAACAGCCACTGGCATTGGTAAAGTCAACTCATGGCTGAGGTGGGAAAGTTCCTGTCTTTAAAAAACAAAAAAGAACACTAAAAATGTCATAGACATAATCACAACATAAAAAACAAAAAATATGGACCAATGGGGAGACATTCCTCAAATTAATGAATGAAACAAGCAGAAATATATTTTCCACACTGGCATTTGAACAGTAATAGCATCCAACTGGAAGAAAAGCACCACCAGCTCTTTATTTCAATGTGTCTTATAGTGAAATACCAGCAGTAGATGAAAACTTACATTAACTCACACCTTCTTTTTCTCAAAATTATGTTAAAATTTGCAGCAAATTTGGATGAAAATATGACTGATGATAACGCTAAAGTAAAAATAAAATGTGACTATTTCACAAACTAGTAAAGAACCATTGATAGGACCTGACACCTGGTTTGGGAAATATAGGACTAATCATCTTCAACAGTGAAATTTTGCTTATAAATTAATGCATTAGTGTATCATGCATTCACTGGCCTTCATTAGGCTCACCTGTTCGACTGTTTCTTAAAGCAAATATCTAATCAATCAATCATGTGACAGAAACCCAATGCATTTAGGCATGCAGATGTTGTTAGGAGAACCTGCTTAAGTTTAAACCAAGCATCAGAATGTTGCTGCCAGTGTCAGAATGGCTGGTTTGAGTATTTAGGAAACTGCTGATATGTGATCTGACTTTCACCATAACCATCTCTAGGGTTCACAGAGAATGGTCCAGAAAAGAAAAAAAAAGAAAGAATTTTCTTGGTGAAAATAAATGGTTGCTGCATAGGTCAAGAGTAGAATTATTAGACTGGTTTGAGCTGATAAAAAGAAAACAGTTGCTCATGTAACAATTGTTATAACCCCAGCAGCATAAGACTACAACATATGCCCACTCCTGTCAGCTAAAAACAAGAAACTGAGGCTACAGTGGTTCCAGGCTCATCAAAAATGGACAGTGGAAGACTGGAAACGCAATCAAATGAGTCTCGATTTCTGCTCCAGCACTCAGATGGTAGAGTCAAAACTTGGCACAAACAATGTGAAAGCTTCCTGCCTTGTATCAACAACTCAGGCAGCCGGTGGCGGTGGTGGTGGAAAGATATGGGGGGATGTTTTTTGCTGGAACACTTTGAGCCCCTTAGTACCAATCAAGTGTCATTTCAACCACAGCCCTTTACGACATGTTCTAAGAGCCACTTTCAGCTGGATAATGCCCCATGTCACAATGCTTATATAATCCCTGGCTAGTTTCTCAAACAGGACGAGTTCACTGAACTTAAAAGGCCTCTGCATTCACCAGATCTAAATCCAATAGAGCACCATTGTGATGTGGTGGAACAGAATAATTACAGGAATCATGAATGTGCTGCTCACAAATCTGCAGCAACTGCCTGATGCCATCATGTCAGTATGGACCAAAATCTCTGAGGAATGCTTCTAGGACCTTTTAAAATTCATGAAATGAAGAATTAAGGTAGTATTGAAGATGAAAAGTCACTTCTACTATCATGTTATACCTAATAAAATAACCAGTGAGTGCAATAGTAAAACACGTAAACCTCTGAGCCATTTTTCTGGAAAAACTACTACCTTCAGTTGTGGTACTTCATCCTTGTCTAGTTTTACAGAGGTATTATTTTACACCATAGCCTTGGTACTTGCATTTATGTCAAGAATCTGAGTGCTTCTTCCACCACTCAGTGTGCCAGCTACACACTCATAATAATAATTCCCTCTGCATGACAAAACTTAAATTTCCAGTGTGACCAGGTGGAACGCAGAGGAGAGCCTGTTTATGCTTTTTTCTGCTGCGTTCACAGACACACACACTTTTAATAGGAAAATGCTAATGAAATGAATCACGATGCTAATGTTTATTGCCAAGGTAATTCCTATTCATTTACTCAATGGACACACACCTGATATGCAATAATCACAAAACTGGTGATTAGAAACATACAAATGGCTTATATTTACACACCTTGATCTTCACAAAGAAAATAATGATTCCTGGCAGTGACTCTGGAACTGGCTCACATCAGTAAACAACTGTTTGGGAGTTTTTTTTTCCTGATTTTCTCACGAAGGTGATGAGCCTCCCCCACATACACCAGGCTCATTAGCCTAACCCTGAGTGTATTCTGCCTAGCAGGAATTCATGAAGACAGAAACAATGTGCGCATGCATGCTAACAGCTTTCTCTCAGAAAGAGGCTCCCACAGTGTTTTATCCCTTAATGAGCCCTGATCAGCCGATGAAGAAAAGGTAAGCATCACACAGCTGCAGAAGTGGGGGAAGCATCCAAAGCCTTCACTTAACACAATTCTTCAAATACATCTGCAAATAAAAAGTACTTGGTTTACAGATAAATGGCCCAGACTAATGACATATTAGACCGAATCAGTGAGTCATCAGTTAAAATTGTTCCTAACAGATGAAAAGCAAAGTTCTGCTCCATTAACCCGTATTCATCATCTTAAACTTTTTCTATCTTTGACTGTCATTATGAGATGTTAAGAACCGTGATAGCTACTGATAATATTTTTAATAATATTTCTAGTGCCATTACCAATTCTGCATGGGAAAAATGTAAGGGTAGACAGTTTTTCAGCATCAATGCAACTTTTTATTATCTCCAACTCTTAACATGGTGTAGAAAAAGAGTAGAATAAAGGCCTGCATGTGACTTAAAAAAAACTTCTCTACCATCAAACTGACTGAAAAACACGCCAGCACTGATAAAAGGAACCGATAAGCTTGGAGGCATATGATTCAGTGGATGTGACAATTTCATAGCGGTTTGATTCCCATCCTTTTGTAAGCATTCAAAAGTAAACACATTTTTTAAATTATTATTATTATTATTTGAGACCACAAGCTAAAAACAGTGTAAACAGGACTTTATAAGAGTCCAGTGTATAATTAAAATTTAACTTTTTTATGTAAACTCTTAATCTGCATCATACTGGTAGCTGCTAACTGTGGCTTTCAGATAAATGGAGCAAAAAGTACAATATTTCAGTCTGAAATATGGGTGCAAGATAAAATGGAAAATATTATACCACTGCACAGTCATCTTCTCTGCGGCTGAAGTTTGCAACTCTGAATGGTTTTGTAGAAGCAATAAAACTCATTTCAATGCCCAGGCGGTAGATATTGTTCCACTCAGTTACTAACTGAGCATCTGATGCCATCTACGATCATCATCATCACCATCAAAGCTTTCTTTGCATTATTAATGAGATGATGATAGGAGGAGGAATTAACAGTGATTACGAGCTGAGGAAATGGAGTCATCTTCAGCTCATAAATAGACTCTTTTGCATTGCTGAAATGAGCTTCTGTATCTGTTAATTTTATTAGCTACAGCCAGCTGTCTTTATTTCATTCTTCTTCAGTGCAAAAATGACAATTAGGAGCCCTTCCAATGTGAACATTATTTTGGTCCAAAACTTTCCTCTGAGCTCTGTGCTGATGGAATAAACTTTGCTGATGCATCAGCATAATCTAGGAGGAAATTTGGGTGTTTGGGAAGCACTTCTGCACTTCGATCAACCAAAGCAGAGCGATTTGATTCAAATAACTACATGTGTTGAAGTAACTTAGCTCCATTTTTTAATACTGACTGCAGATAACTGCAGCGTGAGATGAGGCAGACGTTTCCAAAGATGAAACTTCTGCCTCTGAGTCACTTTTAAAAAAAAGAAGTAAAGAAGCACAAGTGTTTTATTAGACAGTTTTATTTTGCTGGAAAAGAATGCATTCAATTCATTTCATCATATTAAAAAAAAAAAAAAACAAAAACAAAAAAAAGTAATACGCCTGCTGGTTCACAGTGAACACAGACCTCACTTGATTTTTGCTCATCTTAAAGCACAAGCATCAAGGAAGCTGCTAGGTTATACGTTAAATATTATATTTTGTTTAGACTTTTTAATAACCACTGTTATTAAATAATACACTGATAGTTAATTAAGTGTTTAAAGTTTGTAAAAATTTGTAAATAGTTATTATGTATCTGGGATAGTTTCGACTGCTCCCTTATTTCCCAAGGGGTTGCCACAGCGGATGGATCCACGTATTTGATTTGGCACAGATTTAATGCCGAATGCCCTTCCTGACCCACCTTTCCATTTATCCAGGCTTGGGACTGGCACTAGGAGTACACTAGCTTGTGACCCCTGAGGCTGGGTTTAATAAATACTATGTATCTATAAACATGATTTAGATGGGTACTGTTACAGTCCCCAAGAAGTTTCCTGGTCCCTACCTGTGCTAAACTTTACTTACCTATCTATCTTCTGGAACATACCGGACTTGAGGCAACTTGAAAGGTAAAGCTTCAGTAGCTGTAGCCCTAAACTGAATACCCCCAACAAGAACTTTATCCCCACCCAGGATTACTCAAAAAAAAGGCAAAAATAACAAAAAAAAAGTGCCTGTTAGAGAGGCTTCAGCCTTAGCTGGACAATCAAAATGCCAGAGGGAAAGAGGAGAGAGGGAGGTCGACTCCAGACCAGAAAAATGATTTTTGTTACCAATTTAACTAAAAAAGATGGCCAAGCCACTATTACCATTAAAAAAAGAAACACTACAACAAAACTTAAAAGCTGATCAATAGAAAGGGTTGCATCAATAAGTTAATCGCTCCTTCACCTACAAGGTTAAGCAGCTGATAACACACAGCTCCAACATTGTGAAGAGCTGTGGCTGTGTGGTACTGGCCATCCCTTCAGCTTAAATAATGAAGCTTATGTGCAAGTTCAATAAGGAAGATCTGTAATCACTCATCTGCCTGCTTTGCTGGGTGTTCAGCCTGCTATTCTCTACATCACTTCCTCCTTCCCACGCTGTCAAACTCAATACCAACATCATTACTCTAGTCCAATCATTTTCTTGCCCGCTTTCTGTGAGCCAATCAGCCTGTGTTCTGTGTGCTTTAAATCTCAGTTTTCTTCTGTCATTCTGCCTTTCAGACTCTCCTCCGCGCAACACGCCTCCTCCTCATCTCCACCTCACCGTGGTCACTCAGAGCCCCATCCAAGCCTCTGTCTTCATCTTCACCACCACCAGCATCTAGACTCCTGGGGTCCATTCCTATTCCTATCATCGCTGGGACTCAGTTCTGCTATGACGGTTCATCTGAGTCTAATCACCAAATAGCTTATTAATCGAATTCTGTATCTTGATAAATCATGTTCAGATTTTCCAAATGATCTCTCCTTATTGAACTTCCAGTCATAACTACTGTGGGGAGTCAGCTGCAAAGAAAGATGGTACCTAAAGGGGCGTCCACACAGGAAGCAATTCGCTCGTTGCACATCGCTTTGTGTGACTGTCGGTTGCTAGGTAACCCACTAATGTAGGTAACCCTGTGATACGCCAGTCGACAGTATCCCTCACTCTCATTGGTAGTCGCTTCAATCGCTCACCTTGAAGTTGAGAAAAGGAAAAGGATCATCTCAGGACCTGCCCACTTGGCGTTGCCAGTGGTTATTTCACCTGTTATTGAAGTTCCCAAATGTAATTAACTTTCTATGGTCTCTGGTCACCATGTTGCTGCTAGTCGCTTCCTGTGGGGACACCTCTTAAGACAGAAGAGAACACAACACACCCACACAGCAAAACCATAGTAGGCTTGCTACTGCCATAACAGCATTTGTAACATTAAGTGTTGTTACTTGTTATAAAGAGCATAAAAATAGTGAGGAGGCATCTGGAGATTGCGGTTTCATGTCGTATTTCACTCACGGTTTAGGGAGGTTGAGGAACCACCTACTGGGTTAGGTGTAGGGAAAAAAATTGTTTGGGTTAAAACATCATTTACATCATTACTGTTAAAAGGGCGGCACATTTACACCAAGGGTGCCTCATCTGTTACAGTGTGATCCCAACAGGTCCTGCCTAAGCATCCATGTGTGAGGAGCTAGTAGTCAGACTGGTTTACTATTGCTACCAAGCATGCGTCACAGCACAACACAAGGATAGCTTGTGTGCATCTGTGAGGAGCCAGAGGCTTAGAGAAAAGGAAGTATTTTACACCCTGAGATGAGGAGGGGCTCACTGATCCCTAATTAAACCTTTATTCCAAAATGAAAATAACATTTGATAATGTTATAATGCAGTAATGTATTCATTACTGCATTAATGAATACATATAATGTATAAAATGTTAAGTGTGCTGATATCATCAGTATGTAATTGTTATCATCTCTATCAGATATGATTCAATGGATAATGCAATATAGAAATAACATTTTATTAAACAAACTAACAAGTATTAAACATGCCAGTATAACTCACTGGGTTGAGCAAGTGACCTGCACAATAGCCATAAAGTTGTTGCAGAGGCCTGGGTTCAAATCCGTCTCGGGCCATTTATTGCGTGTCTACCACTGCTCCCTCTCTCCCAGCTTTCCTGTCCAGTCTCCACTGTTCTGTCATAATAAAGGCTAAAAAGTCCCAAAAAAATAAAAAAAATAAAAAACTAAACATAAATCATAACATTGCTAATGATTTATAATTTAGTAGCAATGGTTATTATAAAGGTTTCACAACAGAACATGGACCCATCAACATTAATTTTTCTTAGCATATTTTGTGCAGCTATGAGGTACCTGTTGAAGGTTATCTCAAATGTAGCCTGACTGTGCACACATATTTCTTTTTTAGTTACTGTATGTGTCCGTTGACAGTATTCAACCTCAACTCCATCTTTTTAAATCTCTTTAGAAAAGGCTTCCTTGTAATTTAATTATTTTCATTGGATTTTGTTGCTGCATTATGTGATTAACCGCAATATTCAGTTTTTTTTTTTTTTTAATTGCAGGAAACTGCAGCATTTTTTAATGAGATTTTGCAGAGCCATTAAGGATAAGACCACACCAACTACACCCTACACCCCTCAAAATCAATTTAGTCACACTGACAATCATGGAAACTTTCACTGTTGACCTATATGTCAACATGACCCACTTGCTACTGCTGAGGCTTGGCCAAGATCTCAGTAAACTTACTGACTTCTCAAGGATGATGGAGGTGAGTGGTTCATCACTGTTCTTACAGGCTTCAATATAGCTACTTCAGAGCTGATGTTTGGACAGTTGTAAAGTGGTGAAATGACTCGGTTTGACCTTCCTGGCACAAACAAACGAACAGTCACACCAGCTTTTTTTTCCAGCAATTGACAAGAAGTGTGAAAACAGGCAGAGCTGCAAGGACAAATTCTCTCCTCCACACTCCTAAAAATTACTACCTCCTCTACTGTTCATGTTCACTGCAGAGCAGCATTAACACCTCTTCTTTGAAAGGAATGAAGATATGTGATCAGAGAAGTGACAGAAAAAGAGGACCAAGTAAAATGCACTGTTTTTTTTTCACCTGTAGCACACCTATAGTACAGCTGAATTCCATTACACATCAGGAGATGGCTAAATTAACTATATATAACTATATATAATAAAAACATATCCCAAGCTCTGAACATCTCACGGAGCACTGTTCAATCCATCATCCGAAAATGGAAAGAGTATGGCACAACTGCAAACGTACCAAGACATGGCCGTCCACCCAAACTGACAGGCTGGACAAGGGGAGCATTAATCAGAGAAGCAGCCAAGAGGCCCATGGTAACTCTGGAGGAGCTGCAGAGATCCACAGCTCAGGTGGGAGAATCTGTCCACAGGACAACTATTAGTCATGCACTCTACAAATCTGGGTTTTATGGAAGAGTGACAAGAAGAAAGCCATAAAAAAATCCTGTTTGCAGTTTGCCACAAGCCATGTAGGAGACACAGCAAATATGGAAGAAGGTGCTCTGGTCAGATGAGACCAAAACTGAACTTTTTGGCCTACATGCAAAACGCTAGTGTGGCAGAAACCTAACACTGCACATCAACCTGAACAAACCATCCCCACCGTGAAACATGGTGGTGGCAGCATCATGCTGTGGGGATGCTTTTCTTCAGCAGGGACAGGGAAGTTGGTCAGAGTTGAAGGGAAGATGGATGGAGCTACATGCAGGGCAATCCTGGAAGAAAACCTGTTAGAGGCTGCAAAAGACTCGAGACTGGGGCAGAGGTTCACCTTCCAGCAGGACAACTACCCTAAACATACAGCCAGAGCTTCAATGGAATGGTTTAGATCAAATGTCTTGATCTTGTCTCAATCATCCGTGTAAGGAATTCCCAGAAAGTTGATTCTGTTCATCTGGATGTAGCGTTTTCAGTGGGAGAAACGTTTCATCACTCATCCAAGTGACTTCTTCAGACTCTTTATCCACACTGAAAAAAACCTCATAAATATGAACATCTCACATCAGCCAGTGCTCAAAGTAAATGCATCCAAATATATGGAAATGTTGTCATATTATCAAAAGTAATTATTTGTCAGCTCATACATTGGTAACATGAGAATCTTTTCCATTTTCTACCTTCTATCTTATTAGACCTCAAGTAGAAATCATGAATCAGTTTACTGGATTGAACCATTTCATTCACCCATTCAAGTTGTAGCACCATGTAAAAATGTACTTTTATGTTAAAAATGCGGGGTTTTTCTTGCTGCTGTTTGCTGAGACAGGGAGAAAGCAGCCTGACTACAATCTAATTTTAGTAACTTAAGCTGCACAGATGACAGCCCCTATAAAGGTTACTTCTTACTTATAAATTTCTTTCCAGTGAACATTTTGACGTTGAATGATTGTGCATTGACTGTCAATTTGAGACACTGCGTCATGACTCAAAAAATGTGCCAGACAGAGTTCACTGACATCTCCAATGTCTGCTCAGTGTGCTTCATAAAGCACAGCTGGACATCATTCCTGGACTTTCTAGCAAGGGGGAGCTTTTTTTTCTTTTTACAAAAACTGTAATATAACAGTAGTACATCACCTTTTAAACAATTAGAAGAAAACAACCAAACATCTAGTCCATTGGAAGAAACCCAAAAATAAATGGACCGCAAGGTAGATTTACTTAAGACCTCCTGCTCGGACTGCCACATCTGCTTAGATGTCAACCTGTCAACATAGTACAACTGTCATGTGACAGTAAGTAGTGTGTGTGGTATTCATCTCTCCTTGCATTAGTGTGTGTGGGTGTGTGTAAGACGCTGATACAGATGAAGCCCTGTGATTGGTCAGTCCAATGAGCTTGCTGCCTCTGGACTGGACAGTTGGATGACAGCAGCTTTTTAAAACTCCAGCTGACATCCACCACTTGCCTCTCCTCATCTGTTCTGCTTCCAACAATGACGTAACATTTAGTTCCCTGTATTGCTGTGAGAATTCTGTGTAAGCAGAATAACTTTGGAAGTTTGGACTCTAATAGCCTTGTTAGTTGTGAGCAATTAATTGCAAATCGCTGTAAATATTGAGCACTTAGTAGCAGTTAGTTGGAGTGAGAAACCTTTTTTCATTGAACAAGTTTTCTCCTGTTGTTGTTGTTTTTTTTTTTAATTTATTTTTTTTTTTAGATTAGAGACTTGTAATTTGTTTGGCTTTTGTTTTCTTGTTAGACAAGAGCAGGGCTGATTAGTAAGCTTTTGTTTGTTGTTTTGGGCATTGCTCAGCTCTGAAGCGAATAAACTGTTACTGAACCTTGATTTGTCTTTTGCAGCTGGCTTTTCTTGAGATTTGGAAGAGTGGGGGACTCACACAGTGTGTTATGTGCAGATTTCCCCTTACCCAGGGATGTAACAACATCCATTTTATAACCACTCAAGTTGCCAGTCAAATGTCATATTAAAAAACAGGCATGCAATCTTTTCATTTCCTTTTTTCATAGCAATAATACAATCAATATTTTCTGCTTTGTAATAGGGTCTGACTGGAGAACTATTTGACATGGAAACAATGTTGCAATTTGGCTGTCTGCCTCACAGCCACACTGCAGGTTTTGCAGTGGAAACATGATCATTTTTAACTGGAGACACATTGTTGCTGTTTCAGTTTTTTTCCTGGGTTACACAGTTACATTCAAGAAGGGGAAAGATTGTGAAAGAATCCCGAAGAGATGGATGCATTTACACCTTTTCAGTAACTGAATTCAAGTCTGAAATGCTTCTTGGCTGCATTTGCACTCTGCAGTTTTTAGATCTGATAGTTATCCAGTTGGATGCATGGAGTTGGCTTGTTGGCAGTCAAATAGCTTTGGAAACTGTAACTTTTCAAACCTGACATTCACAGCCCATTTACAGTGAACTGTGTGGAGACAAAGAGAAGGGAGCCAGGGTTTCTATCGCTTTTGTTCTTTTTTTTTTTTTTTAATTCTTGGTACAACTATTTCTGTCACCTTCCTTCTCTTGGATTATGACTATGGCAGCTCAGAACAACAAAAAACTTGTTGATTAAAAACTTGTTCGGATTGAGCTTTAATAGGATGACAGTCCACCATGAGCATTCAGAATACCTTCAGTGCCCCTTAGTACAGATTCCCTAGATCTCTATAGACTAAATTCATATTTCAGGTTCAAATCCAATTGTTCCATCAGAGCTGATCAGTTTGCATTAAATTACTAGCTTTTTTTCTGGCTTTAGTCACACCTGAGCAATTTTAGCCAACTGATGCTGATGAATCAGATCTAGGACAAAATATACACATGGCCTGATCTGGTTTGTTTCACTCATTTAGAAAATGTAAGATTTTTTTTTTTTTTGGCCAGGTGATATGGATCACATGCACA
>VUQI01018038.1:11187-31031 GCA_015106735.1 Paratilapia polleni | reverse complement strand
ATTTCCAGCTCAGCGAATAACATTTCATCTGAAATCGTTTCTGACATGGGCTGGATTATCTGCAGTGTCTGTTTTGCACTACAAAGATTTAGGTTCCCGTGACAAGATGCTGGTATTGATATAATCTGATTTAATGCCGAGCTCCTCCATCAGAGAGGAAGTAAAAGGAGCCGGAAGCAGCTCTGTATGCACCTGGGAAAACTGCTTACTCCTCAGCACCTCTGGAAGTATAATCAGTGAGTGGGATACCAAAGAAAGCCTTTTGTCGAACAACCATGACACCATCTCCTCATTGGGGGGAATGATGGGATATACATCAAAGTCGGCTCTGTAATTGGGAGTGTTTCGACTGAAGGGCAGACAACGTGGTACAGGAAATTATTTAATGTCACATCAGCAAAACACTGCAGGGCTACAGAAGCTGCTTCTGTCTTCATGGCTCTCCGGTGCTTAAAGTTGAGGTTTCTTCTGCAACTTTTCTTTTGTCTTTTCTTGTTTTACAAAAAACAAAAAAATTAAAAAAATTGAAACTTAAAACACAACTCTGCTCCTTTGCTCTGTTTTTGGACAGGAAACACACTGTTTAGGCAAACCCCATGTCTCCATAATTAATAACCTTGGCATCCAATATGTTTCTAATCTGGAGGAGGAATGCTCATGGCATACAGAAGGAGACTATGCCAAAATACAAAAAAACAGTTGGATCATTTCTCTCTCCCACCATGGAGGGCAAGCTCATTAATCATGCCTAAAGAGCTGAGTAATGTAGCTGGCCTCGTGTGTATGTGGAGCCAGATGACGGAAAAGCAAAGAAATTGGGTTTTATTGTGGTGCTTCTCGCCAGCCGTCATCTTGCATTTGCTCTTAACCATGAGGATGGCAGCAGCTATCATCTATCTCCTGATGTTGTGCCACAAGGTATGATCCATTTATCATAGTTTAACCTTTTCAGATCCTCTACTGCTCTCTGGGACTGAATGACGAAGGTGCTCCACAGGCTAAAGCCTACCATCTACCAAAGGTTAAAACACGGAGAAGCTTTAAATCACCATTCAGCTCATGGCATAAGCCTCAAGAAAACTTCCCTCCACATCCTTTATGTTAAAATGTATAACTTCACCAGTGATTCCCTAACCACAGAATGCCAAAAGGCATGGAGGGTAAGATTACTCCATCGAGGGAATGCTTATCGAGAGGCAGTATCCCCCCTACACACACACACACCCCACCCTTCACCCGTAATTGCTTTCCAGGCCTGCGCTGGGAAGAGCCTGGAGCTGTGTTATGTTTGGCGGGAGCAGAATGCTCTGGAGATAAGTTGAAATCCAAGACTGTGCTCCAATTGGGACTACTGTGGCATAACGAAACCACTATTCTCCTCTCTTCAGTCAAAAATGAGCCTTTTTAGTATTCTAACATTGTCTCTGCATAAAAATAGCAGTTATCTGTCACTGATGTTTCGTTCACTTTGTGTTGTAATTTAAAAACTCTGAATGGTACAAAGCACAAAGGCAGACCTCACACACACATGCACACGTTTGTGCTCTTTTACACACAGCCCTGCAGACTTCACAAACACTGTTAGCTCGCATTAGATGACTACAGAGTCCTTGGCCATAACGGCCTAATTGGGGAGTTTTCTGTCTTGCTTTCCAGCTGGCTGATTGCAGAGCAAAATCCTAATGAACAGTGAAAAATAGCTTCGTTGTGCAGCGAAGATGTGGCTGTCTGAGATGAAATATTCAAACATCTCACTTCTCCAGCTGTCACTAAAGCTGCGTTTGGGGGAAGAATGCCTTGTCATGTCTCCTTGGCACAGATGGCTTTGCATGTTCATGCCTTCAAGTAAAGCATACCTAGTCAGAGTATTTCCAGCCCCGATATGTCTAAAAATCGACTCTGACCACAGTTTGTGCTGAACAATCTGCTTTGTAAATTTCTTGCTCTGTCTCAGTGGGATTGGCTGCTGCTGCACAACAGTTTGTGGCTTTCTCAGCCATACTAGAGCTATGGCTCCAAGGATAGCAAAAAAAATAAGAATAAAAAATACAATAAGAATCATTACAGGATTTGATCTGCTATTATGGTTCCCTGGGGATGCATCACATAAACATATGTCAACATTTATCTTAGCTCTATTGCTTCATTAAGGGTGACATTTTTGTTTCTAGTGAAATATCCCAACAACTTTTGGATACATTTTAATGAAATTTAGTTCATGAATCCTCATAATTTGGGTGATCATTTGAATTTTCATCACACACCACCAGAAGGTCACACACTTGGTTTATGACCTGCAAAACGAATGAACTTCCAATCAAGTGACAGTCTAGGGCTGAAAAGCAAAACTAAGAAAAAAAAAAAAGCCAGGGCAGAAGCACAAAAAAAAATCTGCAGTTCCTCAAGTTGCCACTTAAGGCTGGTTCCCAAAGCAAGTCAATCCCCCAAGACTCCCATGTTAAAATGCCCAACCTTACAGCAGAAATAAACATGTTTACTAATGATTTTGGCCTCCATGGATAGTTTTTCTCTTCATAATAATAGTAGAGGGTGAAATACTGTATAACTCATCCATCTGGATACTGGAGTTAGGGCTAGCTACTTCAACTGCCAAGTATCGGTGTCTGAAGTGGACCTCTTGACCGTGTTTGTGCTGCTGGTGACTTTTGAAGCATTTTAAAAGGCATTATCTGAAAAGTAAAATTGCTTCGTCTGAGTCTGTTTTTTTTTATTAGTCTGTCACTTAGAGCCAATTATCAATTATGTGTGTTGGTGCGTTGCACCTGTACAGTTTATGGATGCAGCTTGCTAACCAAGCTTGTTAGTGTTAACTGATAACTTAGCATTCAGCTGCCTAAATCAAATGTGGTCACTCCTGGGTCCAAAAAACTAACAATGGTAAAAGCTGAGGCTTCAAAATGCAAATTCCAAAACTAATTTGTCACATCATGGTGGGTACATCCATCTTTTATGTATAGTCTGTGGTCAGGACACCTGCACCACTAGACACTGTGCATGTAATAGGGAGAGGCAGAAAGCATCTGATAAAATGGCATTGAATTATGCACCAGGATTAAAATGTGTTGTCTCTATTCACCTCAAAGAACTCACATTTGGAGATGAAAACCAAATTTCGAAAAGTAGCATAGGAAGAGACTTCTGCAGTCAAGCTAGTAGTTTGCTACTTGCACCAACCTAACTGTCAGCTGCTGATATGCCCAGATCACCAAATTATAGACCCCGGGGCACAAATGCTTGATGGGCCCTAGCCAGCGTGATTTCTAGTGGTCAGGGTTTTCTTATTTCTTCAGTAATTAGACATACAGTGTATATATAGAGAATAGTTTTAAATCATTATGAAGGGCACTGTACCTCACTGGAAAATGAGAACTAACCATCATAATACAGATTCAGTAAAAACTTCAAAGTATCTAAAATCAAATTGAAACAGAAGCAGCCAGAGCTTTTTCTCAAGTGTAAATCCACTGTGATTGTGAGTTGCTACTACAGCCTCCAGATTAGCATGCATGCCATGTTGAACATTTTCTCAACAACTTTAATGTTAACGCCAATGAATTTCACACTGATTTTCTTGAACAAAACAATAAAAAAAGTGACGGGTCAGGGTTGCCTCTCTCTCTTTTTCTTGTTTCATTTGCTAAAATTCTTTCTGAAGAATCCATGAATTTTACTTTTTCTTTAAAGATTATTTTGGGGGGGGGGCATTTTGCCTTGATTTGACAGAAATGATGAAACAGAGACAGCAAATATGGGGAAAGAAGAGACTTCCATTTAAAAAACATAAATAATTTTTTTTTTTAATTGGCTCGGTCCTCTGTGTAAGCTGTTATTACACACAATAAAAGGCTAATGTTTTAAAATTAAGCAACCTCTAGTGGCCCTTGAATAACTGCATGTAAAATGCGCTCATCTTTAGATGGACTGAAGCTTAGCACCCAGGAAATCTGGAACTTTTTCATCCTGAAAATGGTTTTAACCCAAACCACAATCTTTTCCCAACACTAAACATGCTCATCTAGCTAAACCGCAGATGAAAATGAAAGTAAACAGCAGGTGAGTTTGAAACTTAAAAGTAGTCCCCAACAAGAGTCAACCTTCTAACCTAGACTTTTAACTGGAAGCACCCCTTTATGTCATTTCAGCATCGTTCACATGTGCCATTTTAGATGAAAGGAACAAAACGGCTTATACTGGAGGACACTAACTACTCAGCAACCAGATCGCTTTGCTTGGTTTTGGTGTTTAATCACATAAAAACATGTTATGTCCTGTGAGACAGGAAAATTTTCATTCATTTCCTTCCTTTCCAGCCACATATCAGGGCGCCCCTCCTGTTTGACAAAGCTCCACACTCTTGTCTGGACCTAAACCTCCTCTCCTTGACTCTACCTGATTTGCAGGATATCACTTAAAAATTTGCATTTTTTTCTTGGTGTCAGGGAGGCAATCAGAGGAAGACAGCCACGTTGTCTCGTCCTCCCATCTCCACTGAAAGACAGACAAGAGTGGTTTCCAGTCCTCCTCCTCCTCCTCCACCTCCTCACTGAGAAAATAAAAAGCAGGATAGTGCAAGAAGAAAGGAAACCCTTAGGGATTTCACTCCATCTTTCACTCCTGTGTCAGTTTCTGCCTCCTCCTTCACTCTCTTGTCTCATTCTCTCAGGCTGAACCTTTCCTGGCTCCTATATTCTCTTTTATCATTCTCTCCGTCCTTACCCTTCCCCAGTTTTGTCCTCTTCTCTCATTTTCTTTGCCCTTACTCTACAAGAGTTTCTTTCCCTTTTCATCTCCACCCTAAGTTTCTTTCTCTGCTTTCTTATCTGGTCGCTCTCTTTCACAGCACAAGTCCAGGCCAACCAATGCTGCTGCATAGCTCAAAATAAATTACCCTTCACTCTGACCTGAATCAAACATGTGGCATTGAAAATTCTTGGTATGAAGGAATTAATGGATTTCAAATGCATAAATACAGACTGTAACATACTAAAAAAATCTTTATCTATTTTTTATTTTTTATTTTTTTCAAAGATGGTTCATCAGTCATAGAGAAATATTTTAAGCACTCTGGCAAATGCTTAAGCATCTTGGCCAAGAGTGCAGAAAACGTATAGGCTTCCAAAAGGTTTCTGAGCTGTCATGAGTTTAATACTCTGGTGGAAGATAAAGTGAAGCGGTCAAAGGCTGACTGACACTACACCCGCATGCCAGCCAGCTGATATCTTGGAGAGATCAATATGGCAGAGAGGTCAGCAAACACAGATGAGGAAGACAAATGTTCAAGTCAGAGTATTTTTTCCAAACAATGATCATTCAGCACTATAGGAGAACACATTTGAGACAAGGCCAACAACTTTTACACTCTGATATACACAGAAAAACCTCAGCCATGTTTTCAAGTACGTAATGGACCAGGAAGAACTTCATGGAAAGTTTTTGAAGGCTAAAGTGTACTATATGCTATAGTAGTGTGTCCATTCAAATCAGGCCAAATCAATCAAGTATTGATTGCAGCTTGAGGTAAGAGAACATGAAGGGTGACATAATAGCAGGTTTCAAGAAGCATAAATGATGTTCAAGGGTGCTGTGGCCCTAATTGATATCCCTTGTCACCAAAATGTCAATAAGTTTATTTCCAAGAGAAAAAAATAAATTGGTGGTTTACTTATGATGCTCGGCTGCTCCAGTTCACTCGAGGAAAATCAATTCTCATCCCTAGCTGGGTTTACTGACGCATTACAGACAAATCCTCATCAAATTAAAACATGCACGGTCACTGAATATTGGCATTTGAGGCAGTGAGAAAAAAGAAAAGATGGTGCTGCGTGCCCCGGGTTTCCTAAAATATGACAGCAATGACTCATTTCACATTTATTTGTGCGCTGCTTGACTTCAGACAGATCTATGTGACCTAGCTGCACAAAAATTCAGAGTCGGAGTCAAAGAGCTAAACAGCCAGTGGCACACTGCACCTCTGGATAAATATTAACTGCATGTTAATGTTTTCTATCAAACAAGGTCCATAACCCAGATCCCACACTGGTAAAATCAAATTCCCAACATTAAATGTTTTCACATTTTTGAAGGAATTATATTTGGGAGAACCCTCATAGATACAATGCAATTAAAGGCTGGACTCCAAAGCAGAATAGGAGTGTCTGATATAACTTCGCCTACTTCCAAGAGGCATGGAGGAGAGGAAAGTATGCAGAGGTCAAAATTTCAACAAGACTTGTAATATCTTGAACAACACATTTCAGATTGTGGTCCTAATCTTTTATGACCCTGATGAAAGCAACAAGCCTAAACTTGTGGTCTGGACTCCAGAGTCGACATGGACAACCATTGCAGTTGCAGTTTTGGTAAATACTGCATAGAGAGGCATGTTCACACATGTTGTAAAGCTGGAAGCCACAGCCTTCTCTTCCCAACTTCTAACCTTAACCCTCAAACCAAGTTTTAACTAGTCTTAAAGAAGTGAGGACTCAAAAAAAAAAAAAAAAGCTCTCTCCGGCTGGCATCTTTGTTGCATGTCGCCCATCTTCTTGCATTTCCTGTCAGCTCCCTGCTGTCACTGTGAGGTATCAAATGATTCAAAATACCAAAACAAAACAAGAAAAGAAAGACAGCCTTTTACCAAGTGTGTCCTCAAGTTCAAGGTGTAAAAGATAATAGAGAGAGAAAAAGTGAAGCAATGATTGCAAATTGGATGAAAAATCCAACACATATTTGTCATCAACAGATTCAGTCATAATGTTAATTTTCTGTTTTGTTTTCAAGTCATTTGGATAATATGGTTAAACTGGATTTGGGCAATTATCTGACTGCTGCTCTGCTCAGTTTTAACAGCATCACCAAAACCAAATAACACCTTTAATTTTATACTGCTGAGTAAAATACCATTGTATCTTGTAATGATGATGAATCAAGGCAAAGCCATTAACATAAGATCAAAATAAAATCCAAAAAGAAACACTTTCCCTTTTATGTTTTCTTTAGAAATACATGTAAGAATCATTCTATGCTACTCATGTGAAACTCAACCGAAAACATAATCTGATGACTTAATGAATGAATGAATGAGTGAATGAATTTTATCTATGTTATGTTTTTTGCAGCCGCTACATCCTTCTCTTGAGAGAGAGATGGAAACCTGAATTAGCATGTCACTCATGTTGTCTTTATTCTTGCCACACATATTAGTGAATGGGCTGACCAGACACACAGACAAGAAGTCACCATGATGACATGTAAAGTAAATACACCCAAAAGATGACAAACATGCATTTTCTGTAGCGCTGAGCGACTCAGAAGAAAAATTCAAGAAGAAATACAAGCAACATTTCTCCTGAGAAAACTGCCAGCTGAACTTTACAGGCAGCATTAAAGGTTTCCACACTTGTTGGTTTCTGCACCAGTGAGATTTCTTTTAGTGAATAATAGTTCCACCATCTGTTGCCAACCTCCATTACTTTGTCACAAGATTAAGTGACTCTTCAGATCCCCTGGTGTTTAATTTAGAAGAAGTTCATTTACCAAACAGGCTACTTTTTCCTGATGTTCAGGAACAGTGTTGACTCCCAAATGTGGCTGGAACATATTCACGCTGCATATTTGTCTCATCCACACAGCTACAACCTCCTCTAAGAGCAGGTCCAATTACTCATATGCAAATCAGCCTATGACATAATCTGATGACTTAATGCATGTTTTCCAGCAGCCAGCAGATACTTTCCTTAAGACAGAGATGGCAACGGAAATTGGCCTGTCACTCACGGTGTCTTCAGTCCTGCCACTGATGGATTACTGTATGGTCCATCTGGACATAAGCCCAGGGGCCCAAGAACTCAGGGGGCCAGAGAAGTGACTGCTCTTGTTTATAAGTCAATCAAATAACTATTCAGAAATGGCATGGAAAGGGTGCAAAATGACTACACATATACAAAAGGACAACTAAAAGAGTTAACATGACTGCTAAGAAACTAAAAATGACAAAGAGATTTAAAATGGCAATAGAGGGATGCAAAAACAACTACAGAAACAAAATAACAACAGAGGTAGAAAATGACTACAAAGAGAAGATAAATTACTACAGAGAGACTCAGAATTACCAAAGAAAGATGGAAAATGACTACAGAGTCACAATAACAATGAAAAAAGAGACACTAAATGACTAGACAGATGTAAATTGGCAATCATCGGACCCAAAGATTTAAGAGAGATGCAGAATTGTAAAAGAGTAATACAAAGGACTAAAGAGGTGATAATACAGGTAAAATCACAATAGAAGGATGCAAAATGACAAAAGAGAGACACAAAATGACTCAAAAGACACTGAAAATAGCTAAAGACCAATGCAAAATAGCACAAAATAGACTGAGAATTACAAATGAGGGATACAAAATGAGTACAGGGACACAAGAGAACTGCAGAGAGGTGCAAAATGACAATGAAAGGATGTAAAATTAAAATTAAGGGTTGCAAAATTGCACTGGAGTGATGATGACTATACAGATTTGTAAAATGACAGTGGTTGAATGCAAAATGTTTACAGGGACACAAAATGAGTGCAGAGGCATAAAGACTTGAGGGATACAAAAAAAAAAGAAATTAGTAAAAAAAATAGACTAAAGAGGTAATAATACAGGCAAAATGTAAATGGAGGGATACAAAATGACTGCAGAGACACAAAGTGATTAACGGAAAGACAAACAAATGCAGACACAAAGAAACAAAAGTACAAATACCCACAAATCATTTTGGTGTATTGCTCCTGTGCTTTTAAATGAAAGATTTTGGCCACAACATTCAATTTCTCCAAATCTTTAATTCGTAAATCAAACTGTTGCAGACAGGTACAAGAGCCCATCAACCAAACTGCCTGCAGCAAAGCGCACTGTCCCTGTAGGTTTCCTGAAAACGCCTTCACAAGGTGATTAGGTCTGCTTTACTGGCAGAGCCTTTGCTCCCTAGTACTCACATTGATTGTTTTCTCCTGGCTTGGTAAACAGATGGCAGTTAATACACCCCTACAATGACGTCAGGATTCACCTAGCTGTAGGTCTCCTGGGTTTATCAATTAGAGCTTAAGAATGCAGCCAAGGATTTCATTTGTAGCCTAAGATGTTATTAGTAACGACAGGTGGGTATTGAATGTGGCGCAACACAGTGCTGGAGAAAATTGTGATAAATGACAGAGAGGAGTCTCTCTCTCTCTCTAAAGAGCTGTGTAGACAGACAACTACTGGTCATTAGACAGGAGGAAATGTGCGTATGTGTATTTCAGCTTGGGAAAGATTTAGGGCAGAAAAAGGGGTTGGGAAAAAGTAAAACTTTCAAAAGCTCTGATGCCTAGTTTGCAATGCATTCGCCTCACATTTGAAGCGAATCATCCGCCCGTCCTCTGCCTTATGGGAGACGCACTCAGCCACATCTGTTTACCTTATGGTCAATGATGCCACTGTATCCCTGGAGGGCCGGAGGGTGAGGCTTGGCGACCCTCACGGAGGCTTCGGTGGGCCGCCGCAGCTGTTCATGCTGCCTGATGCGCGTGTCGTTAGCGTCTCTGGAAGCGCCGTTGAAGCTGCCGTTGTACACAAGGAACAAGCTGGCGCACAGGAGAACCACGAGAAGCACGGCTACCCCATGGCGCTGACACAAAGACACAAGCAGATGCTGACAAATTAGCCCACTTGGACTGGACTGAGTTTAACCTGCACCTATGGACTTCACACCAGATGAGCGGCAGCAGGCTCTGGTTTGTCAATAAAAACCCCAACTTCCTGTAATGCATGTCACGTGCAACCAAAACTTAAAACCACAGCACTTATCGACCCACTGTAAGGGTACAACCATGTTAATGACACCGATAACAGACTGTCAGGCTGTTGATTATCTTCTTTACTTAGTTTGCATGTATGCATTTTAATGATCAGGTGCGTTCAGGAGCACATCTGTAGTGTAATCTACAGTAAGTGCCACACCTCAGAGGACACCAAAAGCTGTAAAGTAAAAGTTCTAATAAAAAAAGCCACCTCTATAAATTCACACCAACCGCACATGGATAGGATGAGTAGCTCATGACACTTTCGATTTGTTTTTGTTTTTTTGGCACAGGATCTATGCTTTATTTAACAGTTTCGCGTTAATACTTATCAGTTAATATTGAAGCAACACAGATATTGTTCACTTTCTGAAATTTAAGCATCCGTATTAAACGGAGAAAAAAATCAAGCATCCAGCGCGCTATGCTGTAATGGAGCTTTAGTGCCAAACAGAGCGCACAGCTGGACGCCCATTGTTCTGATCCTAATCTTTTGATCCGGCACTGTACACCACAGCAGCGTTATGTCGATTAGAGCGTACTTCATAGAACAATGCTGGATTAAAAGCGAGCACAAACAGTTGCCTGCAGGGTTACAAGCCAAAACCCTTTACCATAGGTGTCTTCATTTTGCGGCGCGCTGTCTTATCGCTGCGGCTGAGTGCGTAAGGCTCTGCTTTCACTCATGGTCCAGCGTCATCTGCTCGCCTCCCGGATCCACTCCAGTCCGTCCGCGCTGTATCAGCCTGCCTGCCTCTGCTCGTGTGTCTTCAGACTAGAGCCCAGGCGCAATTCATACAGAGGAGACCGCGACAGATGTTCACTATTGTACCTCTGCTGGGTCTTAACGCCCCCCGAGTTTCAGGAGCCGGTGAGCGGAGGCGCAGCGCTTTTAATTAAAGAGACTACCTGCAAAAGAGTGATAAGACCCTTTTGGTAAATGTTATTTCCAGCTAAGCCATTTTTGATGTAAATCTGCGCAATTACTCTGGAGTACAGTGAGCCCACGCTATGTCATCTTTTGACGTCTGCTGCATTACCCATGGGATGGATTATAAAGACAAGAGAAGTTATGGCTCGACAGTGCAGACTTTATCTGACACAACACACTGAGTCTCTATCACATAGGAGTGATACACTCATGTGTTCACTCATGCTCTGTGTTTAAGTACTCGAGTATTTCAATTTGATGTCTCCTCATACTTCCACCTTAGAGTGGTGTTTCTTGTAGGTTGTACTCCAATGCATTTATTTATCACATTTAACCTCTAAAATTAGGATATTAGACACATCCTAAGGCACTGTTACCTATTAAATTACTCCACCACATCCAACCGTTACCTACACATTACTGCACCAGCAACAAAGATCTATCTACAACTCAATATTTTTTATATTCGTGAAGGACACTTTGCAACCAATTCTTTTTATTTTTACCCACCATTGTCGCTGAATTGGTTTCACCTGTAATGCGGTATTTTGGAAAGATGTTGAGTGAAGTGCTGAATTTTTCCTCTACTCCATTCAGTGCATCAGAACACCAATTTAACAACAGTTAAAGCCTTTTATTTCCTTTTCATTTTTTCCAGTTTTTCACCTTTTTGATTGAATTGGTTTCACTTAATTTTTTTCTTTTTATTTTCATACTTTCTTGAAGGTTATATGAAGTGCAAAATACTGCAGTACTGAAAGCATAAACAACCTAAAACGAAATACTTTTACATCAACATTGTATCACATTGTTGCTGAATCTGTAATACACCAACCCAGTGTGCTGACATAGAGCTTATTGGTGTCTATGTATTAAAGGTTGGACCCTTCTCCAAAAATGTCCTCAACAAGTACAAGACCTTAATATAGCACCACAAAAGGATAT
This sequence comes from Paratilapia polleni, assembly GCA_015106735.1. NCBI lineage: Eukaryota > Metazoa > Chordata > Actinopteri > Cichliformes > Cichlidae > Paratilapia > Paratilapia polleni. The sequence goes on along the minus strand of VUQI01018038.1, from coordinate 19,314 downwards.
TTGTTATTTATAGCCACAAAGACTCTTTAAAGAGTCTTGAAAGTGATGAATTTTATGTTTGAAGCAGCAGCAAGAGAGCTTTAGCATAAATATTAATAGAATTTATATCCAATGCAGTTTTCCAAATATAGATAGGGCATGTCTGCAGGAGGGATACACTGCTCAAAAAAATTAAAGGAACCCTTGATTATCACAGTACAGCACAAAGTCAGTTAAACCTCTGGGATAACAATCTGTCCAGTTAGGAGCTATGAACCATTATTAATCAATTTCACCTGCTTTGGTGCAAATGAAAGACACAACAGTTGCACTGGAGAGGTACCAAAGAAACTCCTTTGTGTGAGGAGGAATACAAAGAGCACTGCAGGAAGCCTGCAAAATAACCTCCAGTGGGCTACTCATGTCCATATTTTTGACCAAACTGTCAGAAACATACACATGAGGGCAGCATGAGGGACTGATGCCCTTCAGTGGGACCTGTGCTCACAGCCCAGCACCGTGCAGTGCAATTGGCATTCGGCAGACAACACCAGAACTGGCAGGTCCTTCACTAGCGCCCTGTCCTCTTCACAGATGAGAGAAGGTTCACAATGAGCACACGTGACAGACATGAAAGAGCTCGAAGACGCCACGGTGAACATGACACTACCTGCGACATCATCTATGAAAAGAAAGGGGCGGCAGTGGTGGAACTGCCAGTTCTGGTGTTCTCTGGTGAATGCCAATTGAGTGCTGGTCTGTGAGCACAGGTCCCACTGAAGGACCTGCGCTCACCCTGATGCCACCTTCACGGAGTCTGTTTCTGACATACACATAAGTAGCCCGCTGGAGGTTGTTTTGTGTAGCTTTGGCTGTGCTGTTCCTCCTCGCACAAAGGAGCAGACAACGGTCTGGGTGTAGAAGCTTTGGGCTGATGCACTTCTACACCCCTTTCTAGCTCTACTTAATGGCCCATCTCCTGGTATCTCCTCCACACTCTTGAGACTGTGCTGGGAGAGCCGGTGGACCTCTGCAACCTGAATGGGCTGCAGGTACCACCTCATGCTACCAGCAATGACAAGGACACTAGCAAAATGCAAAGAGAAAAATCAGTCAGTGGATATGGAGAGAGCAATGGTCTGTGGCCACCACAAGCAAAACCATTCCCTTTTTGTCTTGCTGTTGCCTCTCCAGCTGCACCTGTTGTCACTTTCATTTGCACCAAAGCAGGTGAAATGGATTCACAATGGTTTATGTTTCCTACCTGGACAGATTGATATCCCTGAACTTTAACTAACTTTGTGTTATACTGTGATGATCAAGTGTTCCCTTATTTTTTTGAGCAGTGTATTTTTATCTTAATGTTATTATTATATTTTATTGATTATTTTGCACATTTTTTGTAGAAATTATAGGGAAATGAGTTCTAAGATTTTTCTTTTGGTCAAATGACTAAAAGTGTTTCAGAGAAAGTTACTTGAATGAGCTACTCAATAGAAGCTCAATTATTGTTTTTTTCCATACAAGTTGACCTGTTGTGTTCTGACTAAAAGACCTTAGGTCAGTGAGCTGGAACAAATTACCATTTGAAAACAATTAGGGACAAATTACACTGTTCTTTTTGAGACAGATCCAAGGAAATGTTGCAGAAATTATCTTAAATTTACAGACCAATAAAAAAAAAACATTACCAGCTGATTATATTTTTAGGATCTGTATATCCACAAAGGAGAGAAACAGAGAGATTCATGCATATACACATACTTCGATAATTTCACATTAATATATACATGTGTAGGCAGTCATACATACAATGCATTTCCATACATATGCATATGATATCTACATATACAGAAATGTATATTACATATAGAAAAACATTCCCAAATTAGTAAACAAAAAAAGTCATAGCAGAAAAATAAAAATAACTGGTGCAAAAAAGAAAGAAGAAGAAGCACACCATGCTGAGAGAGTGATTTGAGACAGGGTGAGGATGGAGTGAGTCTGTTTTATCCATACTGCTGGTGCTGTACACTGAGAGGTGGTCAGACTTCTTCATTCACAGCCTGAGTTTTGGATTAACTGAAAGCAGCACCCTGTGCTGCCTGAGGAGCTCATTCTTATTGATTATTAACAAGTCAGAGATGTCTGCTATGTTCTCATCTAGTCCAAAACTTGAAAAGTGATCAATGAAATAAAAAATAAAATAAAATAAAATAAAGTTTTAAAATATACCGGTGTAGTGAGGATAAAAACAGATGTAATACAGTTACATCCTGCAGATGTGGCTTGAAGTCTTGCAGTATTTCCTAACTGTATAGTTTAAGAAGTCACATTCAGACAGAAGTATAGAGTTTAAAAATATTGATGATTTAAAAGGATTTTTCACTTTCATCAAGTCAGATGAGAAGCAGATGAGAAGATGGTATTTTAGAGATGTTTTTCTGGAATGAAAAAATCAACTCAAGGATTCGGCCAGAGATATTTCCTTTTATTCTTATTGTCAGCATTTGATATTCTTTTGATCTACTGAAGTACTGAAGTGCATATAACTTCATTAACAAAGGGCTCCAAAAAACCAAAACAACAACAACAACAACAACAAAAAACCTAAATATTTTGAGATTTTTGTACAGTTTTTTCATGACATGTCCTCTTTCAGACTAATGGAAAAAATGTCTAAAATACGCATGGTGTTGATTTCTCTGTCTATTGAATAGTTGTGAATTAGCACATGTGACATATCTAATTCGCATAAAAATAAAATTTCAGAAAACTTGCAATACAATGCAAAACAAAACAAAACACAAAAAAACCCCAAAACTTTCTTAACATTTTTCTTCATACCCAGAAGTCTCCACTTCAGCAGTACTTACATACACCAAACATTTCTGTTCTACCTTCGTTCTAAAGGTAAAAGCTTGTGAGATCACAAACTTAAAAATTGGGTCGGTCTTTCAGGATGATCTGATGGTGCAGAATGACCTCCTCATGGAAAACAGATTTCCTCTAGGGTCCTCTAAGGTTATGTTTCAGGTCCAGTCCTTTTTAGCCTCCACATGTCACCCCTTGGTGATGTGATGAGAAAGGGTATTAAGTTTCATGGTTATAAAGTTCTACATTTCTGTATACCCAGGTGACTTTTTAAATATAGGCTATGTGTAAATGACATAAATGTCATGGTACTCCTGAAAGCTAAATCAACACTAGACAGAGATCATAATATTTAAGGCAAAAGCCCAGAGACAGACATTGTCTGTTCATCTTCAAACACTGACCTTTAGACCAAGGGCCAGAAAAATTGAGGGTTATCTTGGACTCTGACGTCAGTTTAGAAGTGGACATTAGAAATGTTGTTTAATCATCTCTAAAACATTGCAAAAGCTAAGACATTTCTCTCTCAGACTGACAAAGAAAAATTTATTCAAGTTTTTTTAGTCTCTGGACTTGACTATTGTAATATTCTCTTGTTTGGTCCAATTAAATCACCAGCCTCAGATATGTGTCACAGATATGTATCTAGCATAGTCCTCAAATCCTCTGCAGCTGGCCTCCTCTGTGACCTAGTCAGGATCTGAGGGACACAGACAACATTTTCAAAATAAACCTCAACATACATCTTTTTGGCTTTTACTTAAGGAGCCCCAACATTTTTGCCTTTAATTTACATCCTGACATCAACACTTATTGGACATTTTATTCTTTGTGATTTTATTTATTTCCAAATATTTGTTTTGCTATCTTGATTTTTAAGTTTTGCCAAACATTTTTTGACATTTTACTGTTTCACTGTTGTAAAAATTTAGCAAATTTCTGTTTATTTTAATATTTCTAGTACTTTGGGCTGCATGTGTGTGTTAAATGTCCTATAAAAATAAAGATGAGTGGGGTTAAGCTGAGCAACAGTCGATCTGCATGAAACAGAAACATATCTTTATAACTGCTCATTAGAAACAGTGTTTTTTGACCCTCATATTAGCAAACTGGATGAGCTGTTAGTAAAATGTTCCAAAAGGCAACAATAGGACAAATACAGTTGAGAGCTCCAGTTCAGTGACTCGAGTCATGTCTGAAATAAGTCCTCAGCAAATTCTTATCTTGTTAGAGCCAAGACCAGTACAATTCACTGTGCAAAAATATACTACTGTTAAAGGTTGGTTTGGTTTAGCCACACTAAAAGCTCTCCCTTAGACTTTGATAAGACCCATATAATTGGACATGTAACAGGAGGCTCATACTGGTTTTAGAGGATTGTGCCATAGTACAGGTTTGTGTAGGTCTTGCCACAAAAGCAGCTTTGATAAGTTTAGGGAAGGCTCAAGGTTTTGGGTTAAAACATGTAGAGGTCTTAATGACAAATGTGTTTATGGTTGTGAAACAATCATGTTTAAATAACTGGCTTTTGGTCTGAAACAGGAAGTCCAATGATTCGCAGAGAAATTAATTTACCTGAGCTCCTCCTTTAACAGCTTTTTGCTGTGTTTTCATCAAAATGTGTGAAAACTTTCCAAGAAAATAAAAGGTTTCCTTTAGCCTATTAATATCATGTTTAGAGCTCTTCCTAATAACCCACAAAGACCAAAGATTAGACTAATTAGTTTGACTAACACTGACATCATTTTTACACAGGACAATATTGGACAAAATTTGGGATGGCAGTGGCTCAGGAGGTAGAGCGGGTCGTCCAGTAACCGGAGGGTTGGCGTTTTGAATCCCACTCCGTGCCAGTCATTCTGCCTTTGTGGGATTCTGCCGTTGTGTCCTTAGCAAGACACTTTACCCACTTTGCCTCCAGTGCCTCCAACACTGGTGTATGAACATGAGTGAATGTTTGGTGGTGGTCGGAGAGGCCGCCGGCGCGGATTGGAAGCCACATTTCCGTCAGTCTGCCCCAGGGCAGCTGTGGCTATGGATGTAGCTTACCACCACCAGTGTGTGATTGTGGAGTGAATGAATAATGGATTAAATGTAAAGCCCTTTGGGTATCTTGAAAAGTGCTATATAAATCCAATCCATTATTATTATTAATACAAAACAATGACAAGTTAGATCTTCACATTCGTTTTCAGCAATTAACAAGATCTAAACTTTGTCATCTGTCCATCTCTCTTCTGTGGCTCCAAGTTGTTATGTCAAAGCTTTTTCTAAATTATTTCTATTTTTTTAAAGAAAGCAGTAGCTAACTACTTGCTTTAGCCAATACAACAGGTAGCTTGTTGTAACGTCCCTGAAGGACTGTTAAACTAATGGGGACTAACTGGTTTTGGACTGGGGGTTGTGGCAGCACTGGGATGGAGAGCTTTGCTCTGCTAGCATAGTGTTGAACCTCCCTGCCTCGGTTATCTGGACTCAACCCCTGCTAACTATACTGGCATGGATTGGTGCAAGGGCTACAGCATAGAGGATGTTTTATATGTGTTGATATCTTACTGACTGGACTCCTTCTGGCCTTATAAGCCAAAGAAGACAGACAACTTTTACTTATGTCTTGATCTTAAAAGACTCAATGCAACAGGGCTCACAAAAGCGATGATGATAATCTCCAAACAAATAATATATCCTATTTTTGTTTTAAAAGTCTGATCTGTATATGTAAGTCAAAAATATATTTCTTGTCATTTTTTTCTATTTCTACCCCATTAAATGTGACAGTGGTTATTTTTAATACAATAAAAATAAATAAAAATAAAAATAAAAATAAAAAAAAGTCATTGCATGGAGGTATGCAGCTAACCAATGTGAAATAATATGACCAGCCACCAGTATGGAGTGTATACTCTGGAAAAGATGGATGTACAGGTGTGGCAAAGACACAGACACTGGCTAACCAGTACTAAGTAACATACAAACACTAGATTTTCACTCACCAAAACAAGAACATGAACTTCCTGGATGAGTTGTTAGTAGAATGCTCCAAAAGGCAACAACAGACCATGCACAGCTGAGATTTCCAAAATACCCCCTGTACAGTTGTACCAAAGGGAAAATATAGCCTACCTTAGAGGCTTTTTATTTTATTTTTTTTTTGTATCAGCCTGCAATCAATGTTTTTTCTGCTTTGAACTTGGCTTGTTGACAATTTTACTTCACCAACTGTCCTCATGCATGTGGGGTCCCACAGATCTCAGTCCTTGGACCTATTTTGTTTAGTTTCTATCTGTTGCCCCACGTAATCCGCAATTATACTCAAGTGTTGTACTATTGTTATGCATTAACTGCCAGTCTGGAAAAACACCAAAATCTGGATTTCCTGCATTTCTGCCTCACTGCTGTTAAGGACTGGATGACTTCAAATTTCTTGCAATTGAATAAAACTGAAGTCCTTGTTATTGGTCCTGATCATATTTCTAACGGTGTCACTCCCATCTTGGACAAGAAATAACTGATCCAAAGCAATCCGCTAGAAACCTGATTAATATTTTTGATCAACATCTCAATGTCACAAGTCTAGTTAGCAGTTGCTATGTACAGGTTAGAAATATTGCCATGCTCCCCAGTAGCTGAATACCTTTTCCAAATCTATCATTTCCTCCCAATTACTGCAACTTGTTGTGTACATATTTAAGTGATTTAGCAGTTTCCCCATCTACAGTTAGTCCTTTTTTTTTTTTAAATAAATTTTGTGAAGCACCTTGTAACTCAGGTTTATAAAATGCTATACAAATAGAGGTTATTATTATTTATTATTATATTTTCAGCCCCAGAGGTTGTTGCTTGCATAAACAATCAGTGGTGTGGATTTGGCCCAAAACAACTCAAGTACAACACATGACTCAACATAAATTACAGCTTTGTTTACTGCAATAAAGGAACATGTCAGCCAGTGCAACCGATTGGCTAAATATTGTTTTTGTAATAATTTTTGGACATCAGAAGAGTTCTGTGGCAAGAATACATATAAGGTTTTGGCAACAGAGGCAACTGTTGTTGAATCATTTTGTTATTAGTTTTCATCTTTCTTAAGAAAAAAAAAAGATTATAACCAGCTTTAACCAGCTTTTCAACAATTTGTGAAATGATGCAAATTCCAGGTATCAACTCCAGTCAGCACAAAGCACCACATATAACAATGTGACGGCATTAAATATACAGAGGAGCGGCTGCATGTTTCACCCCCATTTGCTAGTGATTGTGTATAATCTGCTTATGAAAAAAAGGTCCCCATGGGAGATGCAAGAGAGACTTCCCAGAAGCAATAACTCACATCAGTGTTGCCATCAGAGTCACTGGGGAAAAATGTGCAGTAAAACAGAAAAACGTTGGAAGGCTCAACAACAATAACAAAACCAAAAACAACAACATCATATGAGAAAAGGAGTTTTACAGAAATGCTGTCTTTGAACAGTGCACCAATTGTTGTGCGGTTAAAGGGTGTGTATATCTTTGAGCTTTAATATTTGGGAAAATGTGGGCAATTTGGCAAATTGACAATATGGACCATTCTCAAGAGCAACGGTTGCACAAATTATTTACTCCGTGGCTGTTTTCCTCTGGTGCTGCAGATGTCTTGCATTTTAAAATCCCAATCATATTTGTGGCATAAAACTGTAATATCCCTAACAATGTCCACAGACCATTCATTTCAACTTCCAGGGGATTAAAAGACAACACAGCCTGATTTTTATGCTCACATTTCCTCCTGGGAAACCAGAAAAAAGTCTACACAAGCACGTAGAGGCAAACAGGACTTCTATGCAACACCTTCACTTTAATTCCCCCCGAGTCAGGTTTTATCTATACTCCCTAGACGAGAGTGAAGACTCAAACTGAAAGCTGGAAAATAATCAAAATTTGCAGCATAATATGAACATGAGGAAGCTGTGCTTGATCCATCTTTATAGAGATGGATTTAATGAATTCTTCTATATCTTCATTATTAGTGTGGTTCATTGTGGCATTTAATACTTCACCAAAGGATTTAAATGAAAGGATTTATTTTTGTAGAAATGCTACGACTAGGATTACTACAGCTGGGATGTTATGCTGATGTTTATACATTATACATGAATCTGTTGTAAGATAAAAGGATCAAACCTCCAGTGTGAGTGTGTAGAAATTGTAATAAAGCAAGAAACAGAGAAGTCAGTTGTTGCAGCTGCTCTAGTTAAAGTAGTAACTGACCCCCCCCCCCCCCCCCCCCTTAAAACA
>VUQI01018038.1:1034-11167 GCA_015106735.1 Paratilapia polleni | reverse complement strand
CCCCCCGCGCTATTAAAAGTCTGGTTTCTGTGAACTCTAACTCTAGTCTCTTTTAAAACAAGTTCCACTGTGAGTATTCATGAGGGGCCAGCGCAGATCGCTGCTGTGTGGGCGCTTCGGCTCTATATACTCTTACCATCACCATCAGGCCGTGAGCAGCCGTACAAATTTAAAATGTAATCACCATGCAAGCAATCTAGCATGCCAGCAGCAGCTGGAGCATGTTGATCGACTGCAATGATCCCTGGAGTACTGAGGTTACGGTGCTCAAAATCTGATTGTCAGGGCCAGCACAATGATGATGATGATGATGATGATGATGATGATGATGATGATGATGATGGTGGTGGTGGTGGTGGTGGTGCTGTTGCTGCTGAGTGTGCGGACAATGAAGGATGCTGATCGGCAGGTGTTTGCCTTCTGTAACATGCAGGCATGCTCAGTCGCCTAGTTATTGCTTGTCATAGGGCGTGCCATGTCTGATTGTCTGTGGTCCATGTCTGGGCTATATTTCTCCCTTTTATGTCATCTCTAATCCACTGCAGATCAGAATCCCGCCTCTGATTTATGAGTGAAAGCTGCTCCCCGTGGTGCTGCAGGAGGGGGACCTTGACAAGAGAATCATACTGGCTTTTTGTCCTTTCCATAATTAGAGAGTACATCCAATTCACCCTGTTCATTACCCTTGGGCCCAGTGACAAATGATGAGCAGGCGTGTTTTAATGCAGGCACACTGACTGCCCCAATTGGGGTGAATGAGCAACAGTGCATACAAAAGCGTGAGAGGTGAGAGATGCATTCATAAGGTAGTTATCATATCACACTAAATGCTAAGCGGGAATTCTTATTTTCATCTAACATCCCTCTGAGAAAATAGCTGCATGTTTCACCAGAAGAATAAACACACAAAGAAGATTTAAAAGACTACATAAAACACTTTGAATGATTTGGCACATTTGCATTTGCTACAAACAACATGCATTCAGTTGTGAGTGTAAAAGACAGTACTTGCTAGATTAGTCCTGCAATAAATGCTACCTTCATAAAGGCTGTAATGGGGATTCAACTGAATTTGGGCTATCTAACTTGTTAAACTACTGAACTGCTTTAAGTTGTTAGCGGGTGTTTTTGTTTTCTATACATTTTTCACCCCATTTTCTCTATAAGCATGTCCTAAATGATTGAATTGCTGAATCAACAATTATTATTACCCTCAAGAAATTATTTACCATTATTTGCTTTTTAATTTAGCCTGAGGCACCTAATATATGTTTATACAAACTGTTGTATTGTCTTTTGGATTATTTAGAATACTTTTCTCCACCAGCTGCTGCTGAGTTCCATTCATGTCCATTTATTCCATAGTTAGCAGATACTTGAAACCTGCCTGAACCCACCCCAGTGAGCCTGACATCTGCATTTATTTACATACAGTACTGTGGAAAAGTCTTAAGCCACCTCTAATTTCTTTATATGAAGGCCTTTCAATGTTTTTCTCTGGACATTGGCTGCTTTTTCACTCATTTTCAGTCCAGTCCTTGTACCTGATCATTTTCAGAGGAATGTTTTTTTTTTTGTTAAGCCACTTAACACTGACCTATGAATCATTCAAGCATAAAAAAGGCACCAAACTCAAGGGATGAACCAGTGTTCCTGTCTACACATAATGGACAACTTAGCAAAGAACTAAATTTAAATTTAGGCACTTTGTTACCAGCACAAAAACACATAATTGATTTTCATTTTGATCATGTTTGTCCATGTGAGTTTTGTGTTTTGAAATTGGGTTTTTGGAGACCTAAACGTGTTTGTCTGGAAAGCACTTTGGGTCAACTCTTGTTGTTTTAAATGTGCTATAAGCATGTTGAGGTAATTCCTTAACTTAAATAAACCTAATCTTGATGCCAGTTCTGCCAGCAATTATCGGCCTATTTCTAAATTGCCTTTAATTAGCAAATTATTAGAAAAAGTTATGGAGAGCCAATTTAGATCCCTATTATGCAAATTACAGATTTCAGACCCTTTTCAGTCTGGTTTTCAAAAGCAGCACTCCACTGAGACTGTTCTTTTAAAGGTCTACAATGATCTTCAAATGGCATCTAATGCAGGTCATTGTTCTGTACTCATATTGCTTGACCTCAGTGCTGCCTTTGATACCGTTCACCATCTCAGCACTAGACTGGTTTTCCTTCTATTTATCTGGAAGGACTTTCTCTGTTAGGGGGAGCAAGTTCTCCTCTAATACTGCTTCTCTAACCTGTGGGGTTCCCAAAGGTTCAATCCTGGGTCCATTATTGTTTTCTTTCTACTTCCTTCCTTTAGCTGGCATCATTCAATCTTTTTCTGGCATTTCTTATCATTTCTATGCCAATGACATTCAGCTATATATGTCCTGTAAGCCTCACCAGCTCAATAGGCTCTCCACTCTGACTGTTTATCCCAGATTAGTGACTGACTCTCAAACAGTTACCTTGTTTTAAATTCCAAGTCTTAGGCCATGATAGCTCCTCCTGAAATACATTCAAGAATCAGTTGAGCACTTGCTTCCTGTTGCTCATCTGTGAAGTCCAGTGTTCGTAATCTTGGCATAATATTTGATTCTTCTCTGGACTTTGATTCACATGTAAAATCTATTTCATGTTCCTGTTTCTTTCATTTAAGGAATATTTCTAAATTGCGAGCTATAGTCTCACGTGCTGAAATGGAGAAAATTGTTCATGCATTTGTGTCATTGCATGTAGATTATTGTAATGCCCTGTTTACTTGCTTAGATAAATCATCTCTTTCATGCCTCCGAGTGACGTAAAATGCTGCAGCCATACTCCTAATGCATTCTAGCAAGTGAGCTCACATTACCCCCATTTTATATTCTTTACATTGGCTCCCAGTTGATTTTAGAATTCATTTTAAAATTCTCATACTTACATACAGAGCACTAAATGGACAAACTCCAGACTATTTACCTCAACTTCTTGTTAAACACACTGCTGCTCGCAGTCTTTGTTCACAGGCTCAGAATTTATTAGATGCTCCTCGTACACGATTGAAGACAAGGGAGAACAGAGTCCTTCAGTCTGTGGCACCAAGACTTTGGAACAGTCTCCCACTCCAGCTACATTTAGCCGACTCTGTGGGCTCCTTCAAAAAGCAGTTGAAAACATTTCTGTTTAACCAGGCTTTCTGTTGAGATTCTTTTGTTATTATTATGTTATTATGTTTTTATTATCAGTTTTTGTTTGTTTTAACATGGTTTTGTATTGTTATTAATTGTGCTTTAATTTTCTATTGTATTTTATTGTGATTATTCCTAGTATTTACTTATTTTGTTGTACAGTGCTTTGTGACTTGTGCCTGTGAAAAGCGCTCTATAAATAAACCTTACTTACTTACTTATATAAATACAATTGTCTTTAAATTAAATTATTACACAACACATAGCAGACGTTTTACGTCAGTGTGCACGAAAACCTAAATAAATGCACAGAGAGAATGTGAGTTTCACTTTGGAGAAAATATATTTATTGGCTGTAAAATTCAGCCAAAGTTAAAGGGTTTTAGAATGACTAATTATGTTTATTTAAAGTTGATTTTCATACTGTGACAAAAGATTAAAACAACAACCTGCCTCACAAATGGTTACCAATAAAGCACACCATTTCAGAGCTTCAGAAGCTTTCCATATGTCCACATTTAAACCTCAGTTTTATAAGACATTATTATAAAATTAGGGTTTAATTAAATTAAGCTTTATTTAGTTTTGGTCATCTGACTCTGTCTTTAAAAAAAACATTTACTGTTGCTTCTGTTTTTTATGAAAAAGAAAAATGTAATAATCCCTAATGAATCACACGAGAAGCATCTCACCATCTGTCTTCATGATCTTTCTCCAACTATCTTGATCAATGATTTTGGACATTTTCCAGCTGCTAAATGAATCAGTATGTTTATTAATCTCACTTATCATTCCCAAGATATTAGCCAGGTCACTCTTGAAAAAGAGATTTTTAATCTCAACTAGAATTTTAACTGGATTAATAAAGGATATTTTTAAAAAAAAAAATCCCATTCTTTTCATAACTGAGCAGTTTCTGCTTCAAATACTTTGGACCAAAATCCAAAGCAAACAGAGAACTTGACTAATCAATCAAATAGTCGATTTATCAGTTTAGTTCATATCAGAACAAGGGATGCACTTTTTTTTCTCTTCACATTTATTCCTTTTGCTTATAAAAATCTGTCTATATCCCCTCACTGCAACTCAACCAACTGCCAGCAGTTCAGTGAGAGAATTACAGATGTTACACTGGCTGATGTTGCTGACAACTGCAAGCCTCAAGCAGAGATGAATGGTGGGTTAGAGAGGAACAAAGCTGCTGGAGGTTAAGTGACTCCTTTAATTTTTTTTCACATATGCACACTTTGACAAGTAAATCAGCCAGTTTTTAACAGTAAATCCCACTCAAATGACCTAAAACCTGCCAAAAACCTGTTAAAACTCAAACTTATACAGTTTGACCCCTTTCATCATTGCATGTATGTGGGTCTGGCTCTTTGCATAACAAACACTTTGTTAACATGGTAATAACAGCTGACAGGCCATTAAGGGGGGGAAATTAATGGTTTGTATTACCAGATGGGCCAAAAAATTAAGCCTATTCATGATGGCATGCAGGTAAATTAGAAGAGAGATTTTCAGGACTGGATTTAATTAAATAACGTCAATCACTCGGGCCATTCGCATGAAAATAAGGGCCAAATGATATTTAATCCTACCCCTTTACCCAGTAAACTGCAGTCATTACACGACAATCTGTTCACTTTGTGTGTAGTTACAGTTGGTGTAGCTAGGCCAAGATATTGTCCACTGGGGGATTTGTTTGTTTTCCATATTTGTTGACTATGGACACATCAAGAATAGGGTGATGGGTGTCCTTTGCTCTGAGCTAGCCTTTAATTAAATTGCTCCCTCAGGCATGATGGAAGAGGGAATCTAGTTTCAGGGGTGACTGGGCCACTGGTAAAGACCTGGTGCTTTGTAAAGGTCTGGCTTTGTTGTGTGTCTCTGCTGGAGGGAAGACAAGCACTCAGAATCTGACTTCACCAAAAGCGAAAGCAGCTTGCTGGTGATGCATCAGTGTCACCACTCTGCTTTTGCAAGCAGCCAACCTTGAGGTGCTCATAGATGGTATATAGTAGACATTTTTCATCTTCTTGAGCTTTAAAATCCTCTCAGAGAAATTAATTTTGCTGTCAGGTAACCAACTTAGTAACAAACCAGTTAAAAACAACTGAAAATTATGTTTCTGACAGAAAAGGGCCACAAATAAGCAAAAGTTTAGTACTGGATAATTCACCACTTCAGGCCTCTAAAAACCAAACTACAATGAGAACATGTTTCTACACACAAATCCTTTACCAGAATTATGTTACTGAACAAGTTTCAGATGTATGCAGATGATGTGCGATCATATATTTTATATTTTATGACGATGTTAGAGCTAGTTCCTCACTTTGCAACAACTTTCACAGTGTTTATATTTCACATCTAGTACTTAGCATTGAGAATGTCAGCTTTAATCTAGCCCCATCATACGCATGGACAAAAGGCCACACCTCTTAATCTTTGAATTCAGGTGTTTTCAGTCCCATTGCCACAGGTGTATAAAATCAAACACCTACCCATGCAGTCGGCCCTTACAAACATTTGTGAAAAAATTAATTCAGTTTTGAGCAATCCAAACGTAGTACTGTTTGCCACCATTGCAACGAGTCAGTTTGTGAAATTTCATCCCACCTAGATGTTCCACGATCAGCTGTAAGTGGTATTATTGCAAATTGGAAGGTTTGGGAACCATAGCAACTCAGCCACAGTGTGGCAGACCACATACAGAGTGGGGTCACCAAGTGCTGAGGTGCATAGTAAGTATGCTTTGGAGCTCTGCAGTGCTGACTCAGCATCTGCAGAGCTCCAAACCTCCTCTGGCATTAACATCAGTGAAAAACTGTGCACTGCAAGCTTCATGGCATGGGTTTCCATGGCTGAGCAGCTCCTGTAGGTGTAATGTTTAGGTGGCCCAGTACTTATGTCTGTATCTTCTTCTTCTTCTTTAAGCTCCTCCCTTTAGGGGTTGCCACAGCAGATCATCTGCCTCCATCTCATTGTATCCCTAGCATCCTCTTCTGTCACAGAAGTGACATGTCTTCCTTCTCTACATCCATAAACCTTTTCCTGTGGTCTTCCTGTTTGACTCCTGCCTTGCAGGTCCATCTTCAACATCCTTTGTCCTTCTCTCTCACCGCCTCCAAACATGCCATAGCCCTTACCTCCTCCTCTGTCTTCAGCCAACAGTAGCATAGTTTCCACCAGCACAATGGTGGTCAGCAGCACCAGAGCTTGGTGGTTGTTAACCTGGGCCTTTACTGATCCTGTATGGACATCTTACTGATGATCCGCATGTTTGGTTGCTAATGTAACCCTCCCCATTTATCCAGGCTTGGGACTGGCACTAGGAGTACACTGGCTTGTGTCTTATATTATCTTATATCTAAGATTTTATAAACATAAAAAAAGTCACATTAGAGATTGTTTACAGTTCTATGCTACAAACACTTTATAATTTTTTTACATTTACATGTGCATTGTACTGCACAATTTCATGTCAACAAGTAGCTTCTGTAATCCAGAATTCTGGATTTGGGAACTGATGTATAAACTACAGAAGGTTTTGATCATTATTAAATGTTCTAATATTAAACTTGTGTAGACATGCATGTCTGTAAGAGATGAACTGTGTTCGTGTTTTGCCCGCAGTAAAATTGGACATATCTATTACAGGGTGTCCTTTTGAGAAATTATACTTTCTGTCACATTGGGGATAAAGTTCATAAAGTTGACCCACATGCAGACAAGAACTAAGACAGATAGAAGCAGGGGGCTAGCAGGGAAAAACTCACGAAGGCACAGAAGCTGGAGAGTGAAGAGATGACAACCTAAGTCTGAGGGAGAACACCCACAGAGGCTGACCAGGTGTCCCACTTTATGTGGGACTGCACCATATTTTTATCTCTTGTCCAACTGCCTCACATATTGAGACAGTGTCCCACATTTTGATTGCTCAACACGTCAGTTTCACGAAAAAACATGTCTCAGAAAGATTAGGGATGATATGGATGCATTCCTTCTGAAACCAAAGGAGGATTACTGAACAGAAAAGCAGTTGAAATAAAATTTTACTGTTACTGTTACAGTTATCATGATTAAAAAAAGGAATACAGGAGTGTACAAAGACTATTGCATAAGACCATTAAATCAAACTTTAGCTTTCATTTATGCTTATTGTATTAACTTAGCAAGGGAACTGGGGAAATTGCTTTCATATAAAACATATTTGACCGTCATATCATCAATACCTGTTGTGTAAGATTACCTCTCAGCATTAGTAACCTGTCCCACACAAACCATGGAGAGGGGGTAACAAAGCACAGGTGAACTCAAGTAAGACAATAACAAGGGTGGGAAAAAGAACAAATAAGGGAAGTAAAAGCTTAGAAAGCCACACGAGGATCTAACCTTCAAAATAAAACAGGAAGTAAATAAAACATGGGAGGCACTGAAAACTGAAAAAATTAAAAGAAAAAAATGGATAACAATAGAAATCAAGAATCAACCATGACATTTTCTCTGTTTAAGGTGTTAATTAGAAAAAATTCTTTATATTAGTCTGTATTTCTTACCTGCTGAGTTCTGTATTTTTGTATTGGCCTATTTTGAGCAAATAAACTTTGACTATTAATGTGTGGCAATAATCCACTATTTGAACTCATTATGTAGGCCTAAATACATAAAGCCTTTATATGAAGCAAACTGTGTGGGGGAAACAAGTACACAGGCCCTTAGCTGTGATGTAAAGATTGGAAACCTTTACTTGAGATCACCCACAATCATCTTTCCTTTTCTGTTCTGCTATGGATTTTTTTTCTGTCTTTTGCTGCTTGTGCAGCATTGCAAGGTGTAATAAATGTCTATTGCAGCTACTTTTATTGCATATTTCAGCTCTAGTGCACAATGATTTTTAACCCAGTTCAGCTAAAGAACAGCAGTCTTCCTCCTCTCTGTTACACCAAATCTAGGTGTAATGCAACCCTTCTGAAAATGTTGCTGCCCTCGCTGCCATTAATGTGTCCATCCACCTTTCCAGCTAATGGAAATTCACATTTGGTGTACCTAAGTGCCTCTTTCAAAGTGCCGCTCTAATGTGCCATTTTCAGCCCCCTCCATTTGAATCTTTATTGAAAGTTGTGCTGAAATTCAAAGAAAATTCATGGTTGGGAGGCAGATTACAGTTTGTGTCCAAGGTAATTTCGACACTCAGAGACTCTCTCGCCATCCTAATTTCCCTGTGAACAGAACAACCTACCATCCAAGAGACTGGAAGCCAGAGTCCCATAAATGAAGCTGTCCTTTCTCCTTTCTAGTTCCACTCCCTGGTAATAACTGGCTGAGGTACAGGCCAGGAGTCCATCTCCCTCTTTGGCTGACAATTGGTTTGGCTGAATGAGTAATGGCTAATTAACTGCCTGAATATGATTGTTTATCTGACTTTATGATCTGACTGTGTGCCAGTTTGTCTGCCTGCCTCTGTGTGTGTTGTCTATGAGTCTGTCTGAAGGCAGACCGGTCCACTCCTGACGTTAGCGCAAACCCACCAGATGCTCTGGCTGCAAGCGCTGTGCTTCAGTGCTGGCAGCGTGCCACTGCTCCTGCTCCACTAGGCTAATGTAAATGCACTGTCTCATCATCCGGGCCCGTAGGGAGGCACACTCGTCTGCCCCGACATGCTCGCTCTCGTGGGGGAAGCAAGTGGGCCAGATGCTGGGGAATGACAAGGGAGCCATTGGAGGTCAGGAGTGAAGGACTGCAAAACACAGAGGCTGAAATCATTTATAATGCTGTCAGTGAGTGCAAAAGCCACAACAGTGCCCCCTTTTAAATGGCTGTTATTCTTTAAGGAACATATCGTGCTAAATATGCCACTTGAGCTTTTGCACTTTGGTAACTAATGGGCAAAAAGAGTTTTTTTTTTTGTATAGTTTGTTTTAAATGACACAGGAATCCTGTTATTGTCTCAAGCTATAGTGCAGCTTTCCTCATGGGTAATTTCTTCGTCTTCATGAAGGGGATCAGCTATAGGTAATAAAACAGTAGTTTCTTTAAGTATACTTTTCAGTTAGTGGGAAATAAAGATATTATTAGGACTGATAATATACATCCAGATTTTCCAAAATTTTGAAGAGTATGTCTGCTGAAACAATAACAAAAACCCATATTTTTCTCACATACACTCTCAGAAATAGGGTTACAGTTTAAGTCTGTTTCTACAGGTTCAGTCAAAACATTTGTACCCCATAGCACTAATTAGTGGAACTCAACTACTGTGTACCATTTGAGGGCTAGGAATGTAAAAGTAAAAGCTACATATTTGCACCAATTCGTCTAGATTTTGAGGTGCAGCAACAGGAGATAATATATGTTCAGTATAGGCTTAGATTCTAAGGTTTAGTGTTTCCTTTACATCAACTGAAAATCATTTCATACATTATGACAAGTTTCACTCTGCAGCCTGTTCTCCCTGTGCCTGGTGGGGACTCCGGTTTCCTCCCACAGTCCAAACTGAAGTGTACAGCAAAATAATTGGTACACTCAATTCTGCACCCTTTTAAAAAAAAATGTTCATTTTGTACTGTTCCATTAACATACAAAAAAATGTGACCAGTAGTTCAGGAATGGTCTCCGTGAGGTATAAACCACGGGGGTACAAATAAGAGTGCTTTAGAGAGGGGCGCCTCAGTGACAAGCCATTGTACCTCTAGTGGAGTCTGGTTTTAAGCAAAGTGATTTGGAGATTTATGCTTCCACTGCAACACAATAGTACTAAATAGAATTATAATTAGGATTTCATATTTTTTTTAAAATACTTTTCCAACCCAAAAACTACAATGCAACACAAAACAACATCTTGCAGTAAAAAAAAAAAAAAAAAAAAAAAAAAAAAAAAAAAAAAAAAACAAAAACAAAAAAAAAAAAAAAAAAAAAAAAAAAAAAAAAAAAAAAAAAAAAAAATAACATAAAAAGA
>VUQI01018036.1:24474-42528 GCA_015106735.1 Paratilapia polleni | reverse complement strand
AAATTTTTGTTTCTTTTTTTTTTTTTTTTTTTTTTTTTTTTTTACTTTTGTCCCCCATCTGCACCATTTACCTCCACTAGTGAACCAATATCAATGTAAAAGCAATAGCCTTTTAAGCAGATAAAAACCCAGCCACGAACCTGCATTTTATCCTTCTAATATTACACACAATGTTCATTTTGTTCAGCTGTTTCTTCCTTTAGCTGAAGGGTAGTAAATATACCCATTAAAAGTTAAAAAGTCTTGTAGTATGAAGATTTATAGATGCAAACCTCAGGGATACATGCTCTTTGTTCTTTAGATATTGAGGTTAGCTTGATAGGACTGTGCATGATTTGATATGAGCATGGAGCATTTCCAGACAGTAAAATATAGAAGAGAGTAAAATATAAAAATCAACACTTTTCAAACAGAATAGTAAATAGCTCAAATAAAACAGAACTTTTAGCAGCTAAAGAGCCATATTTTTTTTTCTCAAATGTCAGCTGAAACCAAAAACAGAACTCAAATACGAGTAAATAACAGACAGTCAGATAGTTGCAAACAGGGCTCTAAATCCATGAATAAATAAATAACAAAACTTTCAATCTAAAATGTTGAAAAATTGCTTCCTACACTCTTAATTGGCCATATCAAAGGCCTCTTCGTGGCAGTGCTATGGCCTGACTCCATCAGATAATTTATGCTGATGATCATGTTGATTTAATTTCGATCCTGTAGCTTTTTTATTAAAGAAGACTAGAAAAAAAATAAATCATGCATCCGGTGTGCATCATTATTCATACTGACTTAGCTACTAATGGTTAGTGCTTAGTATGGATGAGATAAGAACAAAAATAAAGTGTCCCTAACTAATAGATGATTATGTCCAAAACTACAAAGCATAATAGACAAATTGCATCTAAACCCAAATATCATTTCTAACCACATCTGCACAATATATTAAGAATTTCACCTACATTTTTATTCTACTACAATATATATATATATATTTTTAAATAGTGGAGCCAAAAAGCAGTTTTGAAGTAGGATTTCTCTTGTAGCCAGGCACAGGCAGTACAGTCAAGTAACGGGGACAGCCCGCGCTTACACAGCAAGATTTATTCTTACATTTAAGTCCACCTTTAAAAATGGGTTTGCCATCTGAACATATTAAGCTCAGATGAATAAGGAACAAAACACTGAGGTACTGGGAAAAGAAAAAAAAAAAAGAAAAATCCCAGCAATGCATTTGCAAATTAATCTGAAGTAGCTTGTTCAGCACGGTTCTTCTACTGGATGTGAAATGAGTGTGAAGAAGGGTGGGAAGGAGTGAGGTCCAGCTGAAGACGGGGGAGGGAGGAAGAGGAGGAGAGGTTGGGAGGAGGTGGTGTCGAGAGATGTGGATTTGTTTCACGGGAATGAGGAGGACAAGGATTGAGTCATGAACTCAGGGAAACAAATATCAGGACAGAGAAAAGACATTTGGGTAGGGGAGGCAGGGTGCTCTGTGGGGTGTTTTATGTTCATCGAAAAGGTTCACGTTAACAGCTAAACGCAAATATCGCCAGCCTGGTCTGCGAGTGAATCTAAAGCACCATCTTAGCCTTACCATCTAAAAATGTATTATTAGTAGGATGAACTCATTTTTGTGCAAGTTCCAACTCCTGACAGTCACTTAGGCTCCAAATTTAGTGAAAGGTAAGACCAACAGGTCCCAGGTTAGGTTAAAGTTGTAAACTTCATGATTCAAAAAGTTGATAAGCTGGCTGCAAGCAGCTCTGCAAACAAATACAGGAAAGCTCATACACCAGAGACCTGTACTATGAAGCAGGATTTGGGCTTATCCAGGTAACTTCAGGGTAACCCTAGGTTTTCAGTATTTCAATGAGGGTTCACTTCTTATTGGCATACATCGCCATGGTAACTTATGCTGCAGACCTAACCTGCTCCGCAGCAGGTTACGTTTGAGATTAGAGATCAACAGGTAGGAAATCACCAACTACTGACCAATCAGTTCTCCAGAAAACAACGTCCCCATTCCTGGAAGATCCTTCAGACCTCTTGTGTGCGGACAGTGGGAGGGTCTTTAAAGTCTTTAAAGTGTGTTTCCCTGATGAGTATCAGTAAGAAATATGGATTCTTCAACTTCATTCCTTAATATTTTTTTTTTCCCCTGTTGGCTACAAACAATTTTACAACTTTATTGTTATATAAGCATTAATGATACTAAAAACCAGAACACCCATTTTACTTGTGGATCTGATATTCAAATTAGCACACAGTCTAAGCCTACATTTGAATTCTGTTTTTATAGTTATTCTTTACTCTCAGACCATTAAACACCACCGGGGCTGCAGCTGAAAGAATAAAAACTAAAACCATCATACGTACATCTGAATATTAATAACAATTGTAATCTATCAGAAAGAGACCCTGGGTGATGTTGAACGTGCTTCGTAGTACAGAGCCCAGCAACTGCTCTCCCTAACGTAGGACACACCGTGTTTGTTGACAAGTCAGCTAACCCTCCAGTAAATTGCATAATGGGATTGGAATAAAGTGGGGGGAAGTTTGAGAAAGTGACAATGCATCCTAAATGTTAACATATAGACTAATGTATTGGATGTCATTGTACAGGTAAACTGGATACAGATCACAGGTAAATACCAGGTGTAAACAGGGCAAATTTACCTGCCAAACAACTACCTGCTAGATTTTAAGTATATATGATTTAGTTTAAGTTGACCATCACAACAGAATAACACTCAAAGCTAGTTTTCCATTACAAGTTCTCAATCACTTATTTTTAGATTTTGGACGCTAAACCTTGGTCCAAAGGTACTAAGGCACCTAAAATGAATTGTAAGAGAAACGATCTAATAAGTAATTCAAGAACTTAATCAGTTTGAATCTGTACCTGCATCCAGATCTGCATCAAAATATAATTTGATAGTACACAACAGATAACAAGCACCATACCTTTACAGCTTGTATGCTAATAAAGGCAGTTCTTTCTTTAAGAATTTAATTATCCTGCTTACTAAAAGGTGACGACAAGACTGTAATCTCACTGACAGTAATGCAAGACCAACAAAAATAAGATAAAAAGCTATCCTAAATATGATGTCTGTGCTGTTTTCAGTTGATAGTGTGAGAAACCATCCTCCACGCTCCTCACCTTTAGTTAACAAGCCCTGATATGGCAGAAATTCCAGGAGAAACATGCAACTAAAAATACAAAAATACACAGTGCCTCGGTCAACATGAGCATTTATTCATTGGAAGAGAAGAAAGAGTTAGTGGGTGCAGAAGGTGGAAGAAGTCAAAGGTAAAGTGAGGAGATGTGGTAGAAGCCGTTGGTGTTTGGTTTATTACTGAAGCACTGCTGCACCACATCCTCTCTCCAAACGCTTTCAATTCCCTACTTTATTTATCATTTCTAATTCCCCTTTATATTCGCTGTCTCCCTACTTCACTTCGCTCCTCTCCGTTTCCCACACAGCTTGACATGAAATGAAAAGAAAAAAAAAAAAAAGAGGAGGAAGTGAGGAGTGAAGGCTGATCTCTCCTCCTTCCACCACACACAGAGATACTGAAAGAAACAGTTAGAGAGAGGGAAGCAAAAGTGCTTTTTCCCTTTTTGAACATTTCAGTTCTGCATGTGCACTGAATCTACTTGAACATGCTCAGATGACCAGATGAAGAATCAGCTTCTTTCACATCCATCATCCTGCACTGCATCAGCTGCGATGCAAAGACTCAGGGCAGTGTTGTACACTAGAACCAAACATTAAAGTGGAGTTAAAATATGTCCTGGGTACACTTTTAGTGTATGTGGGTTTATATGTCTAGAAACTCTGGCCCCTTGGGACAGATTTAATTTGCATCCTGATAATGTTATCTTAGTGAATTAACTTTCAATTTGGCCTGCCTCAAGACTTTTAAGAGATGTCTTTGCTCAAGCTTTTTGCTTCTTGCCTTTCCTGCAAAAGCACTTGTTCGCTTTGCGTTCCAGCATGTGAGTCTATGTTGCAATTCTACATTTGTGACCTTTATATAGTTTTAATTTGCAAATAAATAAAATAAATCACGATCAACTATTATCACTATATATAAACATCAAATAATTTTCAGTGTGGGGCTGTGGCTCAGGCCATGAGATGCGTGTGGTCCTGTCAATTCATGCTTCCTCATTGCCTCTTTACAAATATGGAGCTGGAAATGAGTATAATGGGTGGGTCCCCTTTAACCGATTTGCAATCTTCTCACTCTACTAGGGTAGCTTTGCATGATTCACAGTTCATAGTAATCCACTGTCTGACACAAATCATTTTAGCTCCCTTTAAACCCACTTTCGTAAGGTCGGCTACTCCTTGCAAACAAAAGATTTAAAGGGCAGGTGGGTGGGGCATAAAGAGCCAAGAGCAGAAAAAATTGTCTGAAACAGTGTTTAGAGCAGTCTAAAGCTTAAGCTTTGGGGTCACAGGGATTACTTGCAAAAAATAAAAATAAAATAAAATAAAATAAAATAAAATAAAAAAATAAAATAAAATAAAATTAAGCATTATTAGTCAAAACAGCAAAAATGGTTCACACCATCATCTGAGCTTCATCAGTCTGAGGTTGACTGATCCAGCACAATAAGAAAATCCAGTTGCTGTGGGTTTTACTGTTGAGAACAAGGTACCGCCACAAAACAAGAAGAATAAGAACAATCACCTAAGCCCCTTTTCAAACAGGCACTCCTTTCCATTAATCTGACAACATTTCAGTTTCACATCTGAATGAGCACCACTTTTCCGTAAAATTCCAGCAACATTACTAGGTTGAAGCTATGAGTATTTACATATTGCTTTCAACAGGGCCCAAATTTGCTGTCTGAAGAGAGCTTCATTCACTAAGACACTAACAACTGCCTTCATTTAATGCATTAAATTGTACACATTTTCATTTACTGCTGAACATCTGCGGAATATAGAAGACAGAGAAATCACAGAAAGAAATTTAGCACTGATTTAGCCCGTCACCAATTTGCATAGCCCACCACCAATTCATATACAAAAGCACTTACAAACACAGTAACCGCAGGCATCGTGCTGGCATTTTGTGCAGATTCGGGGATACCCAGGTACCTCTAAGCCAAGACACGACTGCAGAACTTATTCCAGTGTGCCCATGCCAGCAGTCATCGTCAGTGTGCTGTCGCAGCCTTCCTTTCCCTTGTGGTGCTGCCTGTCAGACAGTGCACAGGATTGAAGCTCACAAGTCATAGTGTCTGTCTACCTGTAACACATAATTCTGCTTTTACTGGCCTGAATCAGCATCTTTCTGGTTTGTATTTAGCATCACAAGTAAACCAAGTGTACAATCAGTGGGGTCTCCAGTTAACAGAATTTAAATAGAATCAAAGCAATACATTAAAAGAGAAATGTAAAAAAAAAAAAAAAAAGTGCATATCTTCAGTTGTTGTGATAACCTTGCAAATATCTTATTGAGGGGCAACATAAAACCTCTTAAATGCTTAAATAAAAAGGTCCTACCTGTGGGGGTGAACAACTTCTAGCAATACTTAGAGAGAATGTCAATAAAATGCTTAAGTTGTAAAAATGTCAACCAACAGGAAAAAAAGCAAACAAAAGAAACACGTTTCAACAGACAAAAGCCAGCCAGTTGAAACTGGGTGAGAGTTCTCTGGAACTGGAATGCACTGAATTGAAGGAAAAGGAAAATTTCAGTGAAGTTCCTGTGTTTATACATCTGAAAACTTTTATCAGAAGACGGTCTGATATCAGTCGAGGTGGAATGACGGTGGCTCCGCCCTGCCCTGATTTTTTTTAAGAGTTTAGAAAGCCCCAACCGCTGGTTGACGACGGCAGCACAAACATTTGGTTTACATGCTTGAAGGCCGAGCCGAGAGATAAACAGCCACAGAGAGGTCTATGTGAGGGGGAATTCCCCCAGTAACGTACTATTAATTATAAGTAGCATGTGTGTCATCATGGCAAAAAACAGTTCTGGAGACACCCACTGACCCACAAAAGTGCACTTGAGAAATTTGGATTGTGTTTATGTGTGTCTGTCTGGACTTCATCAATGCAATAGTGCCACAAAGGTGCCCAATGGACTCACAAATCTTAATGTAGGTGGAGTTTAAAATGAAGCTGAGTCTGACTGAGTCTGACATATGGGGATTGTGTAAACAGAAACATTTTGGTGTGATGGTGCCACACACACACACACACATACACACAGAGGTATATAGAAAAGAATGCCAACTATGTGACTGCAGCTTTTAGTTAAGATGCAATTACTGCATTATTAGAAAAGTACACATGGACAGAAGTGCAGCTGATGTGATCCAGTCTGAAGATGGTTTGTGTGCGTTTGCACTGCCACTGCTGACCAGCTGAACTAATTTTATGTTGAACTCGGTCGCTGCTGGAATTTGGCTCTAACAGGAAGGTTGCTGTCTGTTGTAAGACTGCAAGCGAGGGAGGCCAAAGGGGAACACTGTATCGCTATGAGCTATATGAACGCAACTATTTTCAGTCATTGAGTCACCAGGTTGGGAAAAAAAAAAAATAAAAATAATCACTAAAATAGTGAGAAAGAGGAAAATTATTTTGAGTGATTAAGAAAATGGATGGATGCAATCTTCTGCATTTTGTGGCTATTGTTAAGCCAATATACAAATTTACTATTAATAATGGTGGCAAGTCTTTTTCAGTGGGAAAACTTTTCTTTAAAAAAAAAAATAATTCGCTGTAAGTTGTTGCCTCACAGCGGGAATGTCCTGGATACCAACCTCGACAGTGGACTTTCTGTTGAGAGTTAGTGTTACCTGTTTTTTCTCTGAGCATTCCCGTTTTGCCCCACAGTTTAACTGGGTTAGTTGGTGATTGTGAATATTTATACTTCTCAAAATACAGTATTGTGCAAAAGCCTTGAGCTACCCCTTATGTCTTTATATTTTACTAGGAAAATGGGAGATAGATGAGAAAATGGTGGATCAAAATCCGATCGTACTTTCTTTGTGTTCATACTTCCATCAGTTTTGACAAGATCTCCAACACCACTGGCTGAAATGCAGCCCCAAACCATGACAGAGCCTCCACCGTGTTTTACAGATGGCTGTAGACTCTCACTGTTATACCTCTCTCCTGACCTCCTCCATACACATTGATTATGACTTGAATCAAAAATGTAAAATTTGGATTCATCACTCCATAAGACCTGTAGCCACTGATTTTCAGTCCAGTCCAGTGTAATTTGGCACACCTCAGCCTTTTCTCCATCTTTCCCTTCCTTAAGAATGGCTTCTTGACAGCCAGCCTTCCACTGAGACCATTTTTGATGAGGCGTCGGCAAACATTAGATTGATCAACTGAAGGGCCTATTTCTTAAGGACATGACTTTCAGATACTGTTTATCTAATGTAGAGAGTTTTATAGGCCTGCCACTTCTTCTTTTGTCCTCCACTTGTCCAGTTTCCTCAATTTTTCTTTTAAGGACATGCTGCACACCATGCTGAGATATGCCAAGTTTTCAGATAATAGTTCTTTGGGAATCCCCTTGTTGGTGCAAAAATACTATTTTATGCCTGTCAGACTGTTATTTTTGGCATTTTCATAGATTCAACTAATGAAATGGGAACAAATGATGTGCTTCTGTGACAGGCTGCTAGTAACAAAGTGCCTTAAGATACAATTTAAAATTGGCTCTTTGTTAAGTTGTCTGTTATGTGTAGACACAACACTGGTTCATCCCTTGGGTTAGGTACCTTTTTAATGCTTGAATGATTCATAGGTCAGTGGCTTAACAAAGAAAACAGCATCCCACTGAAAATGGTCAGGTACAAGGTGTGGACAGAAAATGGGTGGAAAAGCAGCCAATGTCCTAAGAAAAACTTAAAAAAAAATACAAGAAAGTCTGGCCGCTTGGAAGCAAAATATAAAGAAATGAGGGATGTGTCGAGACTTTTGCATAGTACTGTATATCAGTGCCTATATGAACAACTATTAACATTTTCCCCATGCCACTTGCCATATATTGTTTAGATACATCATTCTTTTTTTCAGGCTGTAAAATGCATTACATTCTACAGCCCGAAACTTCATATTCCCGCTTCATATTCCCATTTAGAAAAAACAAAACAAAAACCACAATCACACACTATAAAGACTGTTTCACACACACACACACACACACACACACACACACACATATACCTGTTTCCGCACTTAAACAGGTCAGGACCTGATCTTGTGTTCAGTGACAGTGTGTGAGGCTATACTACAAACATGGGCCAGGGGCTTTGAAAATTTTACCACGTCAACAAAACTGTTTCATAGGTGGAATAAATGATGCACCGCTTCTCCAAATGGCCTAAAGGCTTTTGTTTTATAAGAACTCAAGGCAGTAAAGCTCTATATGTGTGTGTGCGCGCGCAATGCTCTATGAAAAGTGAGCCACCTCTAAATCCCCTTTTCTTATCTTTGAGCATGCAAACACACACACACACACAAAAACTCAGAAACATCTTTTCACATGGGAAAGGCTTTGCTATTGTCTCATCTGGACTACAAAGAATTTCTAAGCTTATTCAGCACCACACTAAGTCTCTGACCAGTCTGCTGGCCTCACCTAACAAGCTCTCGGGGGAGATATCAAAACAAAACAAAGCACCTTGGGCGCAGCAGTTAGTGAGACCAGCTTCCAACCAAACGATCAGAAGCACAGCCCAATCAAAGTGTCCTTAGTTAAGGTCCTGAACATTCAGCTGGAGAAGTGCTTCTCTCAAAAAACAAACACTTAATTGGACAGAACTGAAATTGCTAAACTTAAAAAAAAACTTCTAAACTGTGTCCTCAAGCAATACTTGAAACACAAATCTATTACCTGAATGGTTGTCACTATGAAAATACAGTATCAATATCATGTAGGCGAGCAGGGGACAATGCGAGTGCTGACATTCACACCAAAAGGGCGTATGCATTCAAACCCATAGTCTGTAATCTGTAATCATATATCCTTTTACCCTTACCTCATCCCTCTAAGATCAGAAACAAAATAGCATACTCTTTATACACACACACACACACATATACATATAGAAATATATACATATATATATATACAGACACATACATATACATACACACACACACACACACTGACACTGATCAAGCATAACATTATGACCACTGACAGGTCAAGTGAATAACACCGATTATCTCTGCATCATGGCGCCTGTTAGTGGGTGGAATATATTAGGGAGCATTTTGTCCTCAAAGTTGATGTGTTAGAAACAGGAAAAATATACAAGCGTAAGGATTTGAGCAAGTTTGACAAGGGCCAAATTGTGATGGCTAGATGACTGGGTCAGAGCATCTCCAAAACTGCAGCTCTTGTGGGGGTGTTCCCGGTCTGCAGTGGTCAGTATCTATCAAAAGTGGTCCAAGGAAGGAACAGTGGTGAACCAGCACAGGGTCATGGGCGGCCAAGGCTCACTGATTCACGTGGGGAGCAAAGGCTGGCCCGTGTGTGGTCCTATTCTATTCTATGTATGCTATGTATGGTAGGTAGGTACGTACTTATTTTTGCCAAGCAGATATTGCAGAGATGCATTAACTGGTTAGCTTTATCCCACAAAAACAACTCAAGCTATCCAAACACTACTGTTTCTCACATCACATTATTACACATTATTACTGGGCAGAAAACTGAAATTGAATGAAGAAACAACCAACTTTTTATATAAAATTATATGAAATTTCAACCATCAGGCAGCAACTTCCTCCTAAATTACTTTACCCTTCGACTCCAGAGTATCACGATAAATCTCTCATCATGCACTGCTAATCACAGTTTCTCTTCTTGATCCTGCCTTTAAGGCCTGCTGAGGTAGCTTTTTTTTATAGGTTGCACCTCCATTAGCAAACAAGTGTGTTTCAGTAGGAGGATTCTGAGCAGGTCATCACAGTTCTAAGGTATCGCACAGTCGGTTTTACTTTTGCATTTCTTCATTCGCTTTTGCTCCTTTCTTTAATGCCAAATGCAGAGATACATGTATTTCTCTAAACTTTGCTGAGTAATTAATGACAAACCATATCTGTTATTTCCAGGAAATGACTCAAAGTACTGCTGAGCAGCAACTCTGGTGAGGTGGTTTTGATGCTTTGAGTTGCTACTTTACCCCACAGTCTTCATGCCTGAAAGCAGAATGTGACCCAACAGCATCCTCTAAGCACAAATGGTCTCAAATCATAGACAGTAAAAAAAAAAGATGGAAGTAGCTTCCTGGTCGCAAAAATTAAGACAATGCGGAAGTGCCTAAAAACCTGCATTCTATTTGAAGGCCACCAGATGGCGATAGCTGTGGTTACAAAAAGATTTCCGGTCCTATAGATGTCTATGGGGAAAAGGCTTTCTTTCTTGACCTTTGTAAACACTTTGCTGCTGAGTTCATGGTTTTAGTCACTCATTTAGGGTCATACTGAATAAAAACTTAAGTCTATTTTATAAATCTTGGTCATATCATGTTTCAAACAGCAGGATAAGTCCTGTTATTTTCCACTCACTCATTGGCTAACGGCTTGTCATTCACAAGCTGTTAGCTAGCCAGTAAGCAAGCGGTTTCAAAGTCAGACCCGCCCCTTCTCATCACATCTGGTTTCTTGCAACCAAGATGGCAACAGCGGAAACACTCATCTTGAGGCTTCAAAACAGAAGTTTAGAAGCCGACGGGTGACTTCACGGTAGCTATGTCCACCTTTTATATTATCTATGTTTCAAATGCTTGTTGAAGCCATCCATCCTAAGTGTATCTGATGGAACAGATACGGTCGATGCACATGAATGTGTTGTACTTGCGCTACGTTCCAGTAAATGCAAGTAAACACATTTTCTGTGCAGCGAATGCATTATGAGCTCTGAGCCCTTCCCACATGCAGCTCACTTTTACTATCCACTTTTAGCTTAACAACTGTAGGTTTAGACCAGTGAGTGTCCTTGTGAGGAACTACTGGCCAATAAAGTTGCATCAACAGTAAAGTGCCTGCATGCTAATGCCTTTTAATTCCTTACAAAGACAACATGAATCCTCTACCAAAATGAATAGGTATCTACCCTGACTGCTTGCTTGATCTGATGGGTTGAAGTTATCTGGTGGCAGACAATGATAGGCATATGGATCATCATCAAGTACCAAGCATTTTTAGAAAGTGGCTGCCCTTTTCCAAGAACAACTTCCCTGACAGTTCTGTGTAACAAACCATCTGGCCTAAAAACCATCTGGTGTGTCAGGTTATCTCATGTTAGAATCATAAGATCATCACAAGATCATAAGACCTGAAGCTTTCACTTTGGCCACCACCACACTACACGGCTCCTTCTTTTGCCTAGAGGTTGATTGTGGGATTAAAAAAAAAAAAATCTGTGCATATCACAACCAAAACTATTTTTAATAGGCTATTTTATCTTAGAGCTCTGACTAGCTCCGATTGGTGTACTTAACATATGACATCCAAATATGCCAAACACTCAGATTCAGATTCCTTTGTTATTTTTATGCTTCACATAAAAACAAAACATGACTTCAAGTATACATGAGTTTGCTGTTTTGGTCAAAAATGGCTAAAATAAAAACATTTGGAAACTCCTTCACTCATATCACCACAAATAGGACTTTGTCCCTTGTTTATACTTCCTACATAAGTAGAGGAGGCGTGCTCGTGGGCAGCTAAATGCAGAATCAAGTAATTCTGCTCTTTTGCAGCAGAATCAGGAAATTCTGCTCTTCTTCTCTCAGCTTACGGGTCACTGGTTTGGTGAGTGAGATGTCAGGTGAAAGCCAGCATGCTAAGTGGACTTTAATAATGCAGGCACGGTGAGGGCCTCAGAAATGTTGTGTGCATGTGTGAAACTGTATGTTAAGATAGAACTGGGGTTTAGGTGTACTTGAATATTGGGAAGTGGAAGGCTGAAGCTGCAGTGTCAATTTGTGCTGCCTCTGAGGGACTTGGTGCGTGATAAGAATATTGTTTCGGGTGTAGTAGGCATGATTTAGTGTGTGTGTGTGGCAGAGCATGGATTGAGGTGAGAGGATGGGAAAAGCCTGTGGAGTGCCTCCATTCCTCCAACCTCATCTATAATTCAGTGCTGTAGCAGTCCGTGAGGTCTTTTTCTCGTTCCCCTCTGTTCGTTCTCTGTACTGAAGGTGGAGACAAGTGTTCCACGGTACATCTCACTGTCTCTCCCCATCTATCCATTCCCATCTACCGCTAACTCTCTGGAGGCCAAGCAGCTATAAGCAGCAGCTCAGTGAATTTCACTGAATGAAGTCATTCTGAGCACAGAATATGGTGAAGTGGGTAATATAAGACCTATGTGCTGTAGCATTAACCAGGTTAAAACCATCTAGAGTATGTCTCAATTGCTTTTGACTTAGCATTAATGGATAATTCGGGTTTATTTTAACACAGCATGTGTCTAACAAATGTGGTTATGGTTACTTAATGGGTTGTACAACTTGGCAGCGGCCACCGCCATTGTTGAGGTTTGGGGGGAAACAATGTGTACATCAGGGCAATAAGGGCAACCTTCTGCTTTCCAACTATACATGTAAAAAAATTACATGAACCATTTAAAAAGAAAAATGGCTGCTGAATCCAATGACCAGTGATTAAATATAAATCCTTCTGAGTTCTACTTGTTTTGTGTTGCAACCCAGTCCTTATGCTACACATACAATACATAATGTACTAAACTGGAAATCCAGATTGATAACTTTCAAAACTGAAACAAGCAATCCATTTTGGTCCATTGTACGAGTCCACCTCTGAAAGCACTGGATCCTACATTTCCCATAATGCAACTCAGTAGCATCTTTCAGAGAGACACTCTCTGCCCAAATATTAGTTCCTCCGAAAAGAGATAGACATAGCCACTGTGACTTCAACCACTGGTTGGTGAAGACCCGTTCTGAAGCCTGAAACTGAGCATTTCTTGGGGTTGTGAAATGGGTTTAAGGATGGGCGGATCTGACTGAGAAATGGGTAAAAGAAAAAAGTAAGTGTGACTGACAAGGCTAGTGACTTGTCAATCACACATTAGGCCCATGCCCCTGCTTTGTCATCCTTTTGGACTTTCCGGGGACCATAATTTACAAAATAAATAAAACCTGAACCTAACAGCTGAGACCAAAAACCCATCAGAAAGGTTTTTACTGAGGTCATAAATCAAGGCTGCCAAAGTGTAATTTTCCCATACAGCCAGACATCTTTTTGAAACCAGAAGTTCACCCCCCTGCTAGACACTGGCATTACTTTAAGACCTGGTAGCTGCATCCATCTTTTAAATAAAGTGCATGTGCAAAACCCCACATTTGTAACAAATTCTTCCTGTTATAGAGCTGTAATGTGCAAGACTACTTAAGTGATTTCAGTTGAGAGTATGACTAAAATCTTGTCAGAAACAGGCCAAGCAGTACTACTCTTGCCTTGGATGTTTACACTAGAAATTGCAGCAACAGTAGAAGGCTGACTTTTAGCCTTATTGGTGTCAGAAAATAGTAAGTACATAGTACTGTATATTGTTTCAGTATTAGCAATGTCTGTGTTTTGCTTTTGTATACTTCTATATCCTTTTTTGTATGACTGCACCTCAGGGACAATAAAGTGTCGCTCAGCTCAGCTCTCTTTTTTCTCATGGCTGATTCAGCCATTCTTTGTTCATGTCCTTCCTTCCTTTCATTTCACCTTTCTCTAATGATTTCTCAGCTAAAACCTTCTGACAACTGCAGTTTACAGAGGCAGTTGAGACATGCTGTGCTCCTGAACTGCCCCTCAGTGACACTGAAACATTTTCCTCTGTTTTTAAGTTTCTTTTGCTCTGATTCTACAGTGTCTCATTCCTGTAGAGGAGGTGGCTCTGACTGTAGTGGCAATACTGTCCTCCTTGCACTTCCTCCAGTCACACTACATCCACGTAAAAGGTCGCATGTTCCTGTAGACTGCCGTGATTCAGATGCTGTCAGGAAATCAGTGAAGTTGTGTGAAACTTTTTATTAGGCCACTTGTTTCCAGTAACAGTAATAGATGTGACTCCGGTAATAACTGTACTGCATGTAGATGTAGACGATGCTCCACGTATTAGTGTGTGGATCCATTTTGGGTAGCTACATTTTAGATGGGAAACATCTATCAGACATGCAACATTGTAATTTGTACATAAATGACTGCACAAACTCAAGAGGATCACAACCTCACCAATGAAAAAAATAACCCTTGTTTGACTGTATTAGTGTAATTTTTTTTGTGCTGATAGTGTGTAGCCAGGTAGATTGTGTCAAGTTCTACTATTCGAAAACTGCAGTCCATCAAAAGAATGGTAAACCATTTCTGCTTCTTCAAAAGATCCAATCTGTTTTTATTTCACTCAATTTAATGTATGTTTTAATATACATATCTAGAATTAGAATTACAGCTATGTGGTAGTATGCATCCACCAGTCACACTGCAGTTTACAGTCACGGCTGAGCAGACTTTACCTTTGACCTTTTGGAGATAAAATGTCGTCACTTAATCATTTTTGTCCTATGGGTTGTTTGTGTCAAATTTCAGCATAATTAGCATATGGATTCTTGAGTTCAAATGTTCACAAATTCAGTCAAAGTCACAGTGAACTTAATCTATGACCACCAAATTCTAATTGGTTCCTCCTTGAGTCCAAGTGAAGGTTTAAGCCAAATGATAAACTCTCTTCAGGTATTGATGAGTCACACTGACCTTGACCTTTGGCTTTTGTTCATGATAACAGAATACAGAAACGAAAAACACAATGCCACATCGAGGCTTAAAAAAAAGTTTGATTTCTCCCAGGCTTGTAACTGAAAATATTGACCTGTTTAAATGTTGTTCATTAACAAATATTTAACACCATTATTTCTTCAATAGCTGAACGAATGGGGGGGAATATTAGAAAACTCTACATACTCCATCTGCTGATAAAAGATCACGGCCCAATCCCATTGTACACCCTAAAACCTAAAACACTAAACCCTCGCCTGACAGAGTAGATGAGAGGTAACGGTCAAATGATCAGTTTCCTTGCTTTTGTCAAAATAGCATCATTAAGCAAATAAAAAGAATAAACTATGTCTGTAATAAAGCACAAGCTTCTTTTTTCTTGTAACATTAATGACGGTTGCACCTCCCATGCTTGTTTGCTTACTGCTTTTTATTTCTAATGTTCCTTTGTAGGGCATTACCTGCAACCCTGTTTTTAACTTTACATTTCTTTTAACTGCAGGTAATTCCCTCAGGCAAAGTCTATAGAAAAGCAGACTTACGGAAAGTGTGCATAAAGGGCTCAAAATGTTTGCCAGAGAGCCCTCATGCACTTGAGGAATTGACAGTGGGACAGGTCTAAGCCCTCAGGGACTTAGGCGGGAACGCGCCTCAGAGTCTTTGAGCCTGGACATTGGGATTGGGTCCATGAGTTACAGCTGTAAGCTCTAGAAAATAGATCTCAAGCTATGATTACTGGGTCAAACTGCTATTTCCAAGCTCAAAAATTAAGGTTTAAGCTTATACTTTGTAACTCGGTAAAATCCTGAATAAAACAAGACTGAACAGGAGAAAATAAGCTGCCCTTAATTCACTTGTACAGCCTTGTCAGCCACTGTTAGGAGTCTTATATAAGCGATTGTGCATATTTTAACCAGCTAGTTGTGACTGAAAAGCCAAGTACCTTCAAATGTTGTATTTCAGGAAGAAAGAGTTAGCAAAAGGCCTGAATCTCACTGAAGAATCAAGCAATTTTATGCACAGAAAAGGAGACTATTTATCATCATCAACATCATCACCATCATCGTCATCTTAGTTCCTGCCAATCCTGACATCAGTTTTCCTTCAGAATATTCTCTGTCCTGGAAAGCTAAGAGGACTCCCCGCAGCACGCTGATCTCGGCTCAGCTGCCACAGTCTCAGGCCCTTTTGACTGAACATCAAATTAAAAAGGTAAGCCAATTACGCATCTGTGGCCTACGGGAAAACATCCCTCCAACACAGGCGTTAGTGTCGCTTTTCCCAGTTTCTTCCAACCTCCTGCACCGCCGTGCATCACTGTGCAGCTCCACTAATGAACACTGCTCTCTTAAAAAGCAATTTTCACCGCAGTGATTCACCCCTTCAGTCACTCGCAGCATCCACCCTCTCTCTCGTTATCCACGCCCACTCACTTCTATTCTGTTAGAGGTTAAAAGGCCAACTGCTACATCTAGGCTACTGTTAGCTCGTTACCGCCGTGCATCGTGATTGTAAGGCGGACTAAGCTGACTCACGCTACTGTTTTTGTGCAACATCGATGGTAATGACAGGGCTCCGCTGATCATCTCGACAGTAAACAAAGATGCCTGGCTTGCAGCGAGGCTTTCCCCAGGTGTGTCATTATTGTCAAGGCAGAATGAAAACACCAGATCTCCTGTCAGGTTTTTCCACCTCTCTCCCACCTTCTCATCTTCCCTCTCTTCCTCTCAGATGCCTGCTGGACTGAGAATTGTTTGCTGCAATGACTATCGCTTCTGTTTGCACCCGAAATACTGTAGTTGCTATTACTATCTGAGCGTGTGGACATTTAAGAGCAAGCTAGACGGGGTGACAGCGGAGCAGTGGATGTGTGTGCGTGTATAAGCTCAACTTGCTGAACACAGAGGCCTCATCGTGTTTATCTGTGTGGGAGAAAAGACACAAGCGGGTTTCCTGATAATCATCTCAGTCAACTTGTTTGCATGTGAATACACCTCTTAATGCGCTGGTTCGAAGCCTACTCATCACATCTTTTCAACTTTTCCCACCATCTTAAATTGTGGCATCAAGACAGTAGGCTTTAAAATTGCTTACTTGTAAATTGAGCCAAATATAACATACAAGCGTCCACACAGAGCTGGGATTAAGTAAAGTAGGTCAACACCCAAAAAAAAACAACAAAAAAAAAAAAACACAAGGCTGGAGAATTCATTGACACACTCCTATTGTCTGTGCGGCTACCATTGTTATTACGGAAACAGGAAGATGGAGGCTATTAGAAAGCTTCCATTTTAGCTCTGGTTAAGCCTTATGGTCTTTGCATTAGTCTCTGCTCCAGGCAGTGATTGCTGAACGCACAGAATCGGGCCTGATGGATGCTGAGAATGGCGCCATTGTGTCCAGTATTTTGCTGCGTTATGCATAACAGGATACTAGCAGCTGAAAAGTGGCCACATTGGTTTAAAAAGCAACAACCAGCAGTCAGGAAATCGACAAACATGCATTCAATTTTTTGCAGGGGTTGCTCAGTTGAACTCTTCCCTGTCTTACGTGATGAGGTTAATAGGCACGTTTTATGCGTTTTGCGCCAAGTGAGAGGAGGAACAGCGGGACAGCCGGAGTGAGGCGTTACACCTGAACGCCGCTCGTTCGGCTTGGACAACTGTTTTTAATTACAGGGCAATTGAGGCACTCCAGGAGAAAGCCTGATCAGAGAGAAGGGGGGGAGGCAGTGATTAAAGAGGGGAATGAGATCAAAAAAGAAACAGCTAGAGGGAGAAAGAGAGGCAGTTTCAAGTGAAAGCATGAGTGTGAGGAAAGAGGAAGATTGGTGCAAGAAGTGGTGCAGCAGGACACTATGTGGCTTCAGATGTGAGTGAGAGAAGGAAGGAGGGAGGAAGAGATGGAAACACAGAGACAGAGATGTGGGGGAGGAATGCAATGGTAGGGCCGAATAAAATGAAGCCAGAAGCCGCGTGTGACTGAGATCACAGGGAGAAGGACAGCAATGTAGAGAAGCAAATTTAAGAGAGACAGACATGAAACATTCAGCACATAAACAAATTCACTAAAGTGGGTATAAAGATTAAGAATAGCAGCTTGACTGAGGAGACAACAGAATGTCCATTACAACAAGGCTGACTGAATTTTTATGGCCAGAATCAATATTCATATTTTTAATATTTTAAATACTAGATAATTAGACATCAACCCCTTTTTTTTGGAAAAAAAAAAAAAAAAAAAAAAAAAAAAATTTGAAACAAAA
>VUQI01018036.1:8155-18401 GCA_015106735.1 Paratilapia polleni | reverse complement strand
GTGTTGGGGGGGGGGGGAAAAAAAATTTTTTTAAAAAAAAAGGGGGGGGGGGGATTTAAAAAAAAAAAAAAAGGGGGAAAAGAAAAAAAAAAAAAAAAAAGGGGGGGGGAGGGAAAAAAAAAAAAAAAAAAAAAAAAAAAGGAAAATGTCAGACACCCTGAGCTTCTTGTCAGCTTGATGTGTGTTAGAGGAGGAGGTGTGCTACCATGTCCGATCCCTCTGAGAGCTCGGTAAATAACCCTGAGC
The DNA here is from genome assembly GCA_015106735.1 of Paratilapia polleni. Taxonomy (NCBI): domain Eukaryota; kingdom Metazoa; phylum Chordata; class Actinopteri; order Cichliformes; family Cichlidae; genus Paratilapia; species Paratilapia polleni. The sequence goes on along the minus strand of VUQI01018036.1, from coordinate 18,155 downwards.
TGTTTGCTGTGCTCCTTCTCCTGCTAGCGCTCTTGCTAATCTTCAGAGATGTGCACACACACACAAATACCAACTACTGTCACCATTTTCAGCCTTCCCCTAGCTGACACCTCATTGTCATTCTCTTTCTTTCCATCTCCTGCTGTATCTCTCCGTCTCTCTCTTTCGCCTCTGCACAGGGACTTTAAAAATAGAAAATCTGATTCTACTAGTTTTTGCCTCCCATAGCTCCTAGGGTGTACAAAAGAGAAAGGGAAAATGGTTTGCAGGCCGTTTAAAGAGCCCAGTGGATCAGTAACTAAATGATCAGAGCTCCCTGCAAAGCCATTCAGCACATCAACATGGCACATTTTTCATTATCATTACTCTAACAAATCACCAGACAACACAATAATGACCTCGAAGGTGTGATTGCTACTGAATCACATTGTTTATATTAATAAACAATGCATAAACAAAGTAAAATAATGATCAACTGCCAGGAAGGAAATTAGATTAACAGGGTTCAGTCATCAATTTGACACCAAGCAGCAGATCACGTTGTTGTGTCAAATTAGCTCCAGAATCATAAATCAGTCCCTGCTACATTTTCATTTTTCTCTAGACCTCTACATGAACCTGGAAATAAGCAAATTTAAGGCAGAAAAACCTGTGGTTAAGTCACAATGTGAAAGTATGAATACAGCTGTTGTGCATCTGTTGAATGTGTAGCCTCAGGTCACCTGGTATAAGTTTATGCTCCAGAAGAAGTGCCATGACAAAATGAAATAACTCTGTTTTGCACAACTTTATTGAAATATGTCGGCATGTATTTTGGTGTGTGGGAGATTCAGACATCATCACACCTAAACAACAAAACTGAACTGGTAGTTCATCATCATCAGATGTAGATGGCTCAGTTTCCATGACGTAAACACAAGTAGTCAATGATCAGTAAAACAAAAGGAACCCACGGGTCATTTGTGGATAAGATTGAAAGTCAGGAGTTGAAAGACCAAAGCAAGCCTTTGTTAACTTTGAAATTCAGTTTTAACCCCCTATAGACAAACAGGCCTTTTAGTACCATTTGTGACAATTTCATTAGTGGAAACATAAATTCTGTTAACAGTGTTAAATGGCCATCTACTCTTAATGTTATCCACAGATTTTGATTGTACTAGTGCCTTTCGAGTCTCTTATCCTGCAGATGGTCTCCAACTCCACTGTCTTGGAGTCCAGGAATGAGTCCTCCACCTGCTATAGGTTCTGCTGCAGTCCAAGAAGGTGGAGTTGGAGTAATTCTGACTGAAGGACAAGGTCCTTTTTGGATATCATCGAGGACTACCACAACAGCAATCTGGCCAGAAGCTGACCAGTAGGGAAATCAAGAAATGGGAATCATTGCAGATGGCATTATCCTCTCAAACACATGACTCATTTTAGCATTTATTCACCACAGATATATATATTTATGCGACTGATTAAATACCTGGGCCACCCACCCAAGTGAAATCTATGTGGGAACCTCTGACTCTACATCTACTCTGCTGCTACTTTTTTGGTTGATTCTCCAAAATCAAACTGGAGCAGATGGCTGTCAGGGGTTTGATGAACCACTTGAGGCTTCTCCCGCGCTTTGGTTGATTGAAGGCAAATGGAACATTTTATTTTGAAATGCAAATGATCTCACTTTCTTTCCAGTTTTTACTTCTTTAATGGAGTGATTGCAAGAGAAGAGGGTTGGGGACAAAAATCTTTGAATGAAGCTCACTTCTTTCAAGCATTCCCCAGACAGCAGCACTGACAGTTGCAGAAACCCATATTAGTCTCATCTCAAGGGAACTTTAATGTTTTTGGGTTTTTTTTACTGGGGAATGACTAATATCTACAAATTAGATTTTGCCATTTGTGACTGTATGTTAAAAGGTTCTAATTTTGTGATACTGTGACATGTACAGTAAGTATGCACACTGTACACTGGAGCCAGACAAAAACATTTGCCTTTAACTGCACCATGAAACATTAGCTTTGCATGGATTACATGCAAGAGCAACACCATAGGCAAATGACAAATCCAGCCAGCCCCAGTCACACAGGTTGCTATAAATATTATAACACCCAAATTATCTGAAAAAAAAAAAAAAAAGAAAAGAGAGAGAGAGGGCAAGCGTATGCAGTTAGTGCCCTTAGGCCACTGCAACCCTGTCAGAAGAAATGATGACCTGCCACTAATGAATATCTGACCCTTTTCTGTTGAGGTAAATAGACAGACACAGCATGTCACTTGGGCACAACCCTGACTGACTGGAGACAAATAAAAAATTAGCAAACAAGCAGCTGTCCCATCAGGCTTCTCTACCTGCCTCTGGAGGTAAAAGTGAAAGGGAGGGAGAGGTGACTGGCAGCTCATTATACTCTGCAAGACAACCTGTTAATGATGCAGGCAGTGGGTGAGTGTGACACTCAGCTTGCACCTAACCCCCGCTAAGATGGCAGAAGACGCGAGCACACACAGAGGCAAATAAAGCAGACAAAAATAATACTGGAAATTAGGTCCTTTTTTTTGGGTAAGTTTCCATTAATGGATTTCACAAACTAGTTAATGTGAAGGCAGCACTTTACTCCACTCCGTGCTCTGCTATGATGCTACTCTGATACATGTGCTGCAGGCAGTGCTGAGCGCATATTCTAAACATACACAACTGACCAAATTACCGTCTTCAGACTATAGAAAATTCACACTCTCATGCACAGTGAAGTGTATTCAGGCACACATTCAATATAGAGCACTGCATATCTCCAATAAAGGAATTCAGCTACATGTGACATTACAGAGGGCCTGTTGGTGACGCTAAGCCCTCTTTCTCGTGATGGCAGGGTGACCGAGTTTGTCACTAATGGCTGCTGCAGATTTGCATGGCAGCTGTCTTGCATACACACATGCAGGTGAAACTGTACTCAGTCAACTGAGAATTTCAGAACAAGTTTTGGGATCTACTTTGATTTTGTATAAAGGAAGCAGGGCAGATAGATAAGATGGGAACTATGAAACAATGCCACTGATTTGAATTTTGGGAGGCTTTTCAAAGGTTGCATTTTCATGATGTTCTACTAGCTGCTTCCAAGAATATCTAGGTGCAGTTTTGCCACGAAAATAACAACCTTAAAGAAACATTGTCTAATGCTGGGAGAAAATCAGTTCAGTTCAATAAGATCCACAATTCAGCTGCCAATAAACACAACGGAAAAATATTTTTTTAAGCTTTCCCTACCAGTACAGACATTTAAAAATAATATTAGATTGTCTTAATCAACAGAGAGGATAGACTGGATGTCTCTATACTGACATCACCAAAAAAATCTTTTTTCAGTACATTTGTTGTGCTGGGTTATGCAGGCAAATCTGATTAAACCTTAGATGACTATCCTCTGGGATTTGTGTTTTCGAAAGCCATCCATCAGCTCAAGCTACCTGTTCCCCAAAACCAAACACCTGCTTCTGACTCTATTCTTAGACAGTTTAATATTAACATTTGTTGCTCCCTTCTTTTCGTTTGCCATCTGTACCCCATCTGACTATTTATGCCTGGAGGTTTTGCATCATGAAGAGAGTCTCACTTAGAGTTAAAGCAAGTCTGGAGCCTTGCTGATATATTAAAACTAAAAAAAGACCATGAAAACCTCTATAGCTACCCAGCAGTCTGAAACCTAAGATCCAGATTGAGTTGTAAAATGAAGAGAAATACATAAATCTACAACACACCACCATAAATCATTCAAATAAAACAATCTGAGAAGTGGAAATACCTCCTTTAGTTGATGTGCTCGCAGCCCACTGAGCTATACCCTGACATGGGTTCACAAACCAAAAAAAGGCTGTGAACTACGGTTCTAAAGCACAGCAACTCCACTCGCTGACAAAAGAGTGCTGCAAAGTTTCACAGCTGAAATACACCAGCCGCCCTCCACTTCACTGCTCATTCAATTTCCTGCTCCTTTGCATTGCTTACATTTTACATTTTCTGGCATGAGGAGAAGAATAAGCTTCATTTCCTGGATCACCTCTGTTTCAATCAACCAACTGTATTAAATGGAGAAGGAAAACCTTCTGCTCCCCAGCAACCAAAAAGGAAAACAACATTCCTCTAACCTTAAAAGGATCATGGCAGAAAAGGAGTCATAAGTGAAAAGAAGTGAGGAAAGTGGGGGGAGATAAGGTGGACTTTTTTTAAATGAGATTAATTAGTCTGAGCAGAGGAGGACAATGTAGGAGACAAAACGTGTGTCAGTGGGGTGACATCAGGTTATTCTTAACATGATGAGTTTTCAGCATATAGCAACTCACGCTTTGACAAAGGTGAGGCAGTCGACCCACTGCTATTGTTAATTTTAATGTGTCCCATTCATTTATATGTTGCTGAGTGAGTGCACATTGTATTCTTTGATTCGCTGCAAATGAAGTTTCCCGTTAAGGGACAAAGAAAGTCTTGAACTGACAACGCAACAACAAATTCCTGAATTAAGCTGACAATGGTAAAGCAGTCCGTCTGGCTAAATTGGGATTCAGTCTGAACACAAACACAGCTGTATGCTCAAATAGATAAATTGGATCATTTAGACGCACAAACAGCCTCCCTCTTATCAGATAAATGCAGCATTGTGTGCCTGAAACAGTGAGGGGTACGAAACAGTCGGGGAGCTTTTCTCCAACTTCATGCCTTGTCAATGAGTCTTTAAGAATAAATTATGGACTTTCAAATGTGAACACGCATCACTATGAATACATAAACACCCACTTCCTGTTTCATACAAAGTCAAGTTACTCATAAATAAACGGCAGTAACAGGGACTGTTCAAAAAGAAACTTTCAATACATTCTCTATAATAATGCAGCTCAGTACAACTTATTTTTATTTTATTTATTTATTTATTTTATGTTATGCCAAAAACTAGAGCCCGACTAACACAGGACTTTTAAGACCAATACTGATATTTGTTGATTTAAAAATCCGATATTCCGATATATCAGATGATTTTCTTTTTCTTTCAGACACATGAAACAAACAGTTTTCCCTAAAATTTGTTATGTGTAGTTTCTTATTTACTCGTTTACGCTCTGCCCAACTCTGCTCGGATCAGCTGGTTGTTCTGTTTGTTGCGTTCCAAACACGTGTTGCCAACAGGGACATTACAGAGTGCCCTCTGGTGGACAAACTATGTAACGTCAACACTCATAACAGGGTTAAAGGGTGTTTCTAAAGTCCCTTCTTTAATTTTTGAATTTTCATTTACCGGCCATTATGAACGTCGATAGATCAGCAAATAGCTATTATCGGCTCATAATTGTGGTCAGGCTCTAGTTTGTTCAATACGATTTCAAGCTTCCAAGTCCAAAAAATATGCAGTAGGGTTTGGAACTGGATCACCTTAACGGAATAATAAATCTAGCAAAAGGACAACAATACTTAAAGAAGAATCCTACAGAAAATCCTACATCTTGCATTAAAGCTCCTTTCAGATATGGACTACTTTTTGATGCCAGCACCATATTTCAGTTAGAGAAGGGGAAACAAAAAGCAGTAAAAGTTGTGTAATGATATCTATAGATTTTAATGCAGCATATCCTACCATCCAGAAGATGTCCGTGTCAGGGAAGTGCTTGCTTACTTCAGCAAGACAATGCCAAACCACATTCTGCGTGTGATCCAGAAGTATGGCTGCGTAGTAAAAAAAAGAGTTCAGGTGCTAAACTGGCCACCCTGCAGTCCAGACTGACTAAAAAGATTTGCTGCATTATGAAAAATATGACAACAGAGACTTTGAACCATTGAGCAGCTAAAATCCTATATCAAGCAAGGATGGGGAAAAAAACAAAAGCTTTTAAAGTACAGCAACTGATCTCCTCATTTCCCAAATCCTTAAAGAGTGCTCTTAGAAGAGAAGGTAACACAAAAAGCCTCTAAAAGCAATACAGTTTCTCAACATTTAATATGCTGTCACTGTAGCATTTAAAATTTAGGGTTAAATGTTTTACAATCCATTGCATTCTGTTTTTACTGACATTTAACATAGTGTCCAAATATTTTTGAAAATGGGGTTGTATTACAAAGGGTGTTATAACATTTGAGGGTTAACAAACGTTTCTTTTAGCAACAATCCCACACTAACATGAAAAAAACATTGATGGCAGATTGACAATAATGGCAGGCGACCTTCACAGAGTCAGCGTGAGCTATATCAGAGTCAGTCTGAGAAAAGAAGGAGACAAAAATAGTGGGACACACGGGGTGACATGAACTAAGAAAATGGGAAAGGAAATTCTGCGTGTGTGTTGTAACAACAGGTCTGATTAGACACACGACCTTGTGATCATAGGCACAGCTCTGACAATGAACCCATTTTTTGATTTGACTAAATTTGAATCATCTGGCGTGAACTCTCCTCACAGGTAATGAGTAATCATAAAAGTAAGAACAAAAGAAAGATTTTTGTATTTCTGGTCTGATTGAGTTGAGCATGTTTGCTTGAGTCAGGCGGCCGCTGAGCAAGATCCTTAACACCAAAGAGTCTCACTGAAGCAGCTGAGCGAGCATCTGCTTATGACTGTGGTAATCCTGCAACTGAGAAGTGAGACTTTTGCATGTCAGCTGCTCTGAAAGAGAGGGAGAAACTCCAAGTGTGATGAGCTTGTTTGCAATTTTAGGGTTGATATTACAGATGTGAATGGCTGCTGGTAGGTCTGCTGTTATTCCTAGTAATTGTGTGCCAGTTATTCTTTGTGGGGAGTACTGGGAAACCTGTATTTAAGATAATCTCTCCAGCTAAAAAGCAAAGAAAAAAGATATGAAAGTAATAGCGTTACTAGGAAACGGATTGTGGCCCTTCATTAAAGGGGAAGTAACGACATTTTACTGTACTTCAGATCTGTCTCCTGTATCTTGCTTGTATCTAACACCACACAATGCAGACATTTTCTCAAGTGAACTGTGCGCAGCATGATTATGCGTGTGCTTTTATTTATGAACATTTCTACCTGCTGGCTAATTTACATCCGAATGGTGTTTTGGTGCGTGTCATAATCCACCAATTGTGCTGTACAGCATCAGAAGAACGACAGCAAAGAGAGAGCTTGTATTTCTGTGTGGCACAGATATACAAGTGTTGGAGCATATGTGCATGTGAGCACAGACAGATCCAACAGCATGCGTGCACACAAGAGACAGCCTACAGAGTGTGTTTGCGCTCCAGACCTCATCACATCTCTACTTTCTCCTTTGCCATCAGTCTAGCTCAGTAATGCACCAGCAGTTCAATAAAACAGTGACAATGCAGTTTGAGCTCATTTTTGAGGTAATGGATGTCATGTTTTATACAGTATAATTTTTTTTTTTTTTTTTAACAAAGAAGGATCTTAAGTACTTAAATAATATTGGTAGTCTCAATTATGAGACTACCAATTTTTAAGGAAAAAAAAGGACTATATAATACTGCTCAAGCAGCACTACAAATTGACATACGTGCAGCGGAAGTCTGGTTACAATTTATTTATCACTGCACATGGCAGCAAATCTACAGTGATCAAAGCTCCTGTGGTTTTCCATAGTGCTATCTAAATCAGCAGCAATGCACTGCCTTAGTTTTACTTTAAATTGTTTTAACAAACTGTAGGTAAGAAACACACTGTAGCAAATGAGTTGACATGTGTGATGCAGATGTTTCAAGAGACATAATGTTCCCAGTTTGGACTGAATGCTATCAACACAACATCAGCTAGGACGACACTTGGAGAAACCATCCCGTGCAGCACAATTTTGCTATTTTGACATTTCAAAAGAAATTGATCCAGATGCTCAACTCACCAAAATTCATCACTTCCAAATGAGAAGAGTGCTGGCTTCTTCTTTTCATTTATTATAAAAAGCCTTCTGAGTGAAACTCAGTTATGACCATATGTGCGACACACATGATAATGACTGTATTTAGACTTTACTGAACTAAGACTCAGGCTTTTTAGATTCATATAAACTAAAACAAATATCCTGTATCAACTTGTGACTGCTATTACAGTTACAATTCTATTGAACAAGCACGAAGGGAACATGGCCAACGATTCTACAACCACAGAGCTGATATCAAAGATGAAATAAAGCTAGCTGGGTGATCATTAGTAGGCAATAATGCAAATTCACAACAACAGTCACCTCAAGGTGCTTTATATTGTAAGTTACAGACCCTATAATATTAGAGAGAAAGAACCCCAGCAATCATACAATCCCCTATGAGCAAGCAATGGGCAATGGTGGGAAGAAAGAACTCCTTTTTAACAGGAAGAGAACTCCAGCAGAACCAGGATCAGGGTGGGTCAGCCATCTACTGCTAATGGTTAGGGGTGTTTGGGGTTAGGGGTGTTTGGGGTTAGGGGTTAGGGGAAAGAGAATAAAATGGAGAGCATAGAGAAAAAAGTGAAACCTCAGTGAGATTTCCTCAACAGATTGACAGATCAAGTTTAACTAACTGGCTCAAAGAAACAAAAGCACATTCTTCCTGTGCATGATTGAGATTTTTCCTCTGGAAACAATGGCACAAAAAAATGTAAAAATGAGCCCTTGTCTCCATATGTCTCTGGATGCTAAACTAATGTCAAAACATCATATTTCCAACAAGGCTGCAACAAAAGAACACTGACAGGATTTGATTTTGCGTTTATAATTGTCAGACGTATGAAAAGTCTTAGAGATAAGCAGAAGCTAATGTTGACCAACAGTCCTAATATGCAGCACTTACTAGAGAACAATAATAAGTGCCAGTGTTAATTCCAGTACAGTGCCTTTCATTATGTATGTTTCCTGTGTATGTGTCTCTACAGACTAGTCTCCAAGACAGTGCCTTTGGAACACAATGAAGCCCATTCAACTCTGTAAACACCTCCCGTCTCTAAAATAGTGCTGCATCACAGCTTCTGGTGGGGAGGGAGCGTGTGTGTGTGAGAATCTATGAGCAGACACGCACATGCACATAATTTTTAAAAAGCCATCTCTGAATTTAAATTACGTCGATGTATTCCCCCCATGAGAATATGTGACGATGGCAAGGCATCAGACGGTACTTTGTAAGGTTTTTCTCTTATAATCTCAGTGTAACAATCCTTAAAAAACAAAGTATAGAAATGAATATGCACTGACAGCATGAACCATACAACATGATATACGACTATATTTGTTTCTCTTAAGCTACTGTACCTACAATGTTAGGTAATGGTAGGTTGAGGTACACAGGCATTTCATACAGAAGCTGATAAACATCAGAACAAGCATTTACAAAAAAGGTTGCAATGTAAAAGTAAACCTTTCCATATCGTGACTCTAATCTCTTTAATCTGCTAACTATCAGAGGGACTGTGACAAAATATGTTTCAGACAGTAATCGTGTCGAAGTTGAAGTCAGCAAATGAAATAATTTTCATTTGCTTAAAATTTTGGCTTATGACAAAATACCTGTGACATGACATCCCTGTTAGCCCCAGCTGCACTTTCTGTTAGCACTATACCCACCTCACACTGTCACTGTGAGAATGTCTGCATGCTGTGCCCAAGTACACATTAAGCCATTAGCACTGCGAAAGCCTCTTGTCGCATATTAAACGTGCAATCCAATATTTGTTAAGTGGATCCATAAATTCTAAACTAACCTACCCAACAGTATGTAAATATATAGCTACAGAATCATCATCACCAAAATGCTGTGTACATGTTAATACAGGAGCAATAAAAAAAAAAATTTAAAAAAAAAAGAATTTACACTGCAACATAAAATCACATTTAATAAAAAAAATTTGATAAACAGCAGCACTATATTTTTACAGGACATTTGAGAATGTCCTAATGCGAGGCATAAGTAATGTAGTACTAGTTACATGCAATGTTGGATTGTACATTTAATTAAGTCAAATGGAATGCTGTTTGTGCAGAACAGGTCATGTGATCATGTGCTCATGTGATCATGCAAACATGCAATCACGCAA
>VUQI01018027.1:5348-21502 GCA_015106735.1 Paratilapia polleni | reverse complement strand
ATCAGGTTGTTCTAAAGCTGGAGGTTCCCTGAAAAGCCTTCAGTTAATCCAGAATGCTGCAGCGAGAGTACTGACGGGGACTAGAAAGAGAGACCATATTTCTCCCATATTAGCTTCTCTTCATTGGCTACCAGAAAATCCAAAATTGAATTTAAAATCCTTCTCCTCATATACAAAGTCTTGAAAAATCAGGCCCCATCATATCTTAAAGACCTCATAGTACCATACTATCCCAATAGAGCACTTTGCTCTCAGACTGCAGGCTTACTCGTGGTTCCTAGGGTATTTAAAAGTAGAATGGGAGGCAGAGCCTTCAGCTTTCAGGTGACCCTGAACCATCCCTTAGTTAAGCTGCAATAGGCTTAGGCTGCTGGGAGCTTCCCATGATGCACTGAGCACTTCCTCTTCCTCACTTCCTTTCACTCTCCATGTGTTTATACACCACTTGCATTTAATCATTAGCTATTATTAACTCTGTCTCTCTCCCATAGGTGTGCTTTTTGTCCTGTCTCCCTCTGCTCTCTTCTGTTTCCCCTCATCCCCAACCGGTCGCGGCAGATGGCTGCCCCTCCCTGAGCCTGGTTCTGCCGGAGGTTTCTTTCTGTTAAAAGGGAGTTTTTCCTTCCCACTGTTGCCAAGTGCTTGCTCATAGGGGGTCGTCTGACTGTTGGGGTTTTCTGTGTAATATTGTAGGGTCTTTACCCTAAAATATAAAGCGCCTTGAGACGACTGTTGTTGTGATTTGGCGCTATATAAATAAAATTGAATTGAATTGAATTGAATAGAAGGTCCCCAGCTGGCCAATGGATTAGAACCCTGCTAGTTATATTTTCTGTGAAAATACTGTGATAGTGTGTCATGCTAAATAGCATTTAATATAGACTTTACACATTTGCCTAACAAGCAAAAGATCCCCAGTTTGATCCTGGGAGGAGACACAATCCCTTTGGGGTTGCATCAGGAGCACCAGTGAAAAAAATGTGCCAAATCAAACATGCAGAGCTACCCACTGTGGCGACCCCCTTGTGAATAAGGAAGCAGCCAAAAGTAGCTTTTAATATAGACTATAATATTTGTACTACGAAAAACTATTGCCTGTGAATTATGGTAAATTGACTGGTACTTATAGAGCACTTTTCTACTCAGTTTGAGTTCTCAAAGCACTCTATACTACATGCCATATTCACCCAGTCACATGCACATTCATACAGCACTTTTATCTATACTTAAGCGCTTACTAACAGTCACATTTTGATGAATGCATCAGGGACAATGTGGGGTTCAGTATCTTGCCCAAGGATACTTCGCCATGCAGACTAGGGGAGCCAGGGATCAAACCTCTTCTGATTAGTAGACAACCCACTCTACCTCCTGAGCCACAGCCACCCCAATTAGAGTTATTACCAAATTTTCCTGTAGTTTCTTGTCATTTTTACATTCACTGATATGACGATATCGTGTAGTGTATTTATGTAAATATTAAAGTCCTCATGTTGCCTCATGGTTTGGTGAGTATAGATGTTAAATGCTGTATGCAATTTGTGTCATTAACATACATGAAAATAATTTATATGACCTCACAAGGAGCAGCTACTGTTACAATATGGTAGCTATTAGAATTAAAATTACATCATTCACTTTGATGTAAGGTGAACATACCCTGCGGGTGACATATTTAGACTGAATGGCTACATTGTGACTGAATACCTTCTATCCAGGTTAGTGGCTTTTACAGCTGCAAACACCCGCGTCTTCAGCGTCAGTCCTGCCATGGGAATGGACAACTGCTGAATATATGATGAGTCCTGTATAAAAAAGCACAAGCATTTAAGCATATGTTTTGCATTTCCTGGCTCTGTCCTTCCATCTGACTAACAGTGATTTGTTTGCTTATCTGACATCAGTTTTCTAAAGAAATCCATTTAGGCCTAGTGTTTGGTTCAAGTGGATTTAGGATAATGGTACAAATGAACGGAGAGTAAATTTTGTATAAGTTTGTAAATTACAGTATTAAAGGTATTATCTTTTTATATCAGCTGCATAAAAGAATTTCTGTGAATCTGGTATCACCTTTGTCTTGTACATTGATAATCCTGCTTAGAAATGGTTGTAATTACAGATGTAAAAGGTACAGATTAACTTTACATAGCTGCAGAGCTTCATTATGCTCCTATATGCATGCAAGTATGAATTTATCTCCAGTGCAACAGACTCAGCTCCCCTGTACAGCACAAGATATTTATAACTGACTGTTGTGAACTTACATTGTAAAGCAGGAGGTTCAACGTGCTGATGAAAGTACCATTGCTTTCCTTCACTGAGATTGCAGCTGCTGACCTTCAGTCAAGATTTAAAAAAAAACAAAACAATGTTCCTTATGAAAGGCATTAGTATTTAAAAAAATAAATTTTTATATTAAAATTCACAGTATTAATAATAAAGAATCTCTCTCCTTAAAACAATACCTAAACATCTGTCTTTCACATGTATGGTTAACATATACATTTTCACACCATATCTGAACCATACTGTGCAGAGCCTACAACTTTAAATTCTGATCAAATATCCCTCCTACCACTATATTCAATCTGAATCTGTATTTTATGGAAGAAACAACAGAAAGTCTGTTGTAGTGTATTAGACTGTCTTAAATGTGTTTCTTTAGTTTGTCTGCACAGTTGATAATAATTAAAACTGATATTATCATAACACCCATACCACCCCTTATACTGCTAAATTGTACCTCTATTACTTTCCAAGTGACGTTTTGGGTTTTCACATTTTAAAGCACCAACAATTCATTTTATTCTTTTCAGTATATGTAGGGACCACACTCTCAAACCATTTAAAAGGTGGAAGCAATCATGTGAGTGAGACTTACGAGGCCAGCTGTGTGTTGTTGACTAGGTATTCCAGCGGGTAGCTGCAGCTGAACTTGTACAGCAGACCTGGCAGGTAGCTGATGATGGTTGGAGGATCTGGTGTGTCAATATACCCTGATATGTTTCCAATCTGCACCAGGGACAGGTTCCCATAAGCGTTGGGTCCTTGAGCTGTAGACACCTGCAGCAAGTAACATCAGTGTGGGTAACACTCCTCCTCCTCCTTGCTCACTAACAGAACTCCATCATCTTACTGTTACACATTGGACTGGGGTTGATATGGTCACCTGTAGCACTGAGCATGCTAATACACCTCACAAATATCCAGTTCAATTCTTTCTAATCTGAGAACCAACCTTCCAGGAGCTATTATGTTCCATCCAGCTCAGTGCTCGACTAACATGGGAAAGAGATAGGTAGCTTGGCAGAGATTCACTTTAAACTGCCTTTAACGTGTTTTAAGAACTGTTTTTCACTCATCATCCTGACAAGGCCTCCAAGCTCCCATAGAAGCTCCTTCACTGAGATAACAAGTGCTGGACTTCATTCCCATGCAGGATAAACAGTTTTTGTTGCGGCTTTTTTGCTCTTTATAAAGTTTTCACCTTCAGTTGGCATTACTTACAATATAAAATGCTATAAAGCTTTGCATTGCAGCCTGAGTTTTTTTTTTTTTTGGCACAGTTTTCAGAAGGAAGCGTCTGTAATGCAAAAACCTTACATTACCCTCTCTTTACAGTAATCTGTGTTATTCACTTTTCATTTTATTTTCTGAAAGTTTAGTCATAATTACCTTAACCACAACAACAGCTACTATATATAGCAGTTAATTTATAAAAAACAAAGTATTTCCATTTCTATTCTTCTTACCACCAGGGAATTGCCACAGGACTCGAGGGTCGCCAGGCTGATACTAAAGATTACAACAGTGGGGAAGGTGTTGTTATTGATAAACCCTCGGCAGTGGGCATCTCCATGGCGACCATTAAGGGCCAGGTCAGAGTCAGTGTAGCCAGAGAAGAGAACAGGGCAGAAATTGATCTTGAGGGTGATGGTCTGGACCCCGCAGTACACACTGATATCTCTCTCAGCTGCAAAAGATGTCAAACGAGCACAATCACACACACAGGCATAGCAAGTGAGTCACAATGTAATTTTTCTATGTACATAAATTTGACATTTTTTAGGGTAGTATGTTTTGATAGAAAAAAAAAAGGAATTCACTTCTGGGATTAAAGTCTGTCATGTTCAGTTTTGTTCAAGTCACATTACGTCATAAAGTGGTGTGCACACAAAAAAATCATCTCATCTTTGGAACATCTACCTAGTCCAAAGAAGACATTTTAGAATGATATTCATACATAATTTCTATCCAGTAATTCTGTAACAAAAGTATGAATCTGTTTCTTTTAATTCCTTACCAGGGAAGCGGCTGTGAAAGTTTGCATCACAGTTGAATCCATTGAATTGAGCTCCAACTGAAAAAGCCTTACTAGACATTAAAAGAATGAAAAATATATGTTCCATTTCAGCACCTGAAACAGAACATGGATTTAATGTGAGTAATCCAGTCTATGCCCTTCTTTTCTCATTTCAGAAACTATAACCTTTAATGGTGGGAAAACAGAATGTGAAATCTGTTTTATATCCAATTAATTTTGCTGATTGAAAAGATATTCTACTACAAGCGCACTAATGTCAGGAGGGAAAATTTCATTTATCTCTTAACAGTTTTGACTTCAGAGGAACATCTTTCATATCCCTGCCGAGCAAAATAAAAGCATTCAAATATCATACTGAATTATCACTGAGCACCTGCAGCTTTGGCATCAAAGTTAAAAGAAATGGATCATTTAAAATACTGTACCGATAACTACAGTCATGTCATAGATTATAATGGCTTAGCTCTATGCACATCTCATTGTCCTGTAAAAATCTCTCCTCGTCATAGTCCTTGTCAGTCACAGATACAGAGTGTAAGTCGTCAGGAAACAGCTAAATTAAACAAGTTTGTAGTAAATGGTGTAGTTCCTGAGCCTGAGGTAAAAAGGCAGACTGTTGTTTTATGAGAGGCAGAACCACTCACCCTGGTTCCTGGAAGCCAGCAAGTCAGCGGTTCTCCATAAGCTTGGGACAGACGATGGAGTGGTCTGCACAGCATCCCTACCCGACAACTAGAAACAGAACTCAGGAGCAGGAGGGAAAAAGGGATCCTACACATAAGAGATTCATTATTTGAACATTTCAACAAAAAAGGGCTGTCCGGGTTGAACATGGGAAAGTCCATCAAATCTGAATGTGTTATACAAATCCTTTCACGTCCACAGAAACATGAGCAGGTTTTGAAGTTTCCCACTCATATCCTTTCGGCCCAATCTGGCTCTGTCACTGCTCACAAATGGTTTGACGCTGCATGAGGTCCAGCGGCGGTGGGGGGGGGGGGAGAATTATCTTTTCATCGCTCCAGTGGCCCTGGGCTGCTGACTGAACCGTTCCTTTCTCCCCAGGCCAGTCAGGGAGTGCAAAGCCCACTGTGCGGGCCCTTGGTCCAGGGAATCCACACTTTTTCATTCTTTTTGTGCTGCAGCTCTCAGTCAGCACAGCAGCAAGCAATCTGTTTGGTGGGGCTGCAAGCTGCTGCCGATGGCATACCTGATCCCAAGCTTTGAGTCCTGGTCACAGCACTCCCACCACATAAAGACAGCAAAGTAAACAAAAGCTAAGTTCGTGGGGTTTCAGGGGATTAACCAGTCCTCACTCTACCACGTTCCATATGGACAGAAGCATATGTGATGGCTTCACAGAGAAAGGACACACAGGGATCCTGTGAATATGGAAGTTGAGATGAAAAGACATTGCAGTCACAGTTTTTAGGTAACTGTCTGTTGGAAACGAAAAACATGCCACTCCATGGTGGAGAGCATGCCAAGATGCATGAAAGCTGTGATTGCAAATCAGGGTTATTCCACCAAATATTGATTTCTGAACACTTCCTAAGTTAAAACATTTGTAATGTGTTGCTTAAAAATGAATAGGAACTTGTTTTTTTTGCATTATTTGAGGTCTGAAAACACTGGACCTTTTTTGGTATTTTGACCATTTTTTCATTTTCTGCAAATAAATGCTCTAAATGAAAATATTTGTATTTGGAATTTGGGAGTTATGTTGTCAGTAGTTTATAGAATAAAACAAACATGTTCATTTTACTCAAACATATACCTATAAATAGCAAAATCAGCGAAACTGATAATTTTGGAGTGGTCTCTTAATTTTTTCCGGAGCTGTATATATCTTAGCTGTCATTGTTCCTTGTAAACTTTTTCAACACTTCCCTCTGTAAAGCTGGCTCTGCTTTCTATGCTGCTATGTCTGGAAAACCTAGTGGAAAATAACTGTGTTTGATCCCCAATGTGTTTTTTTCTTCTTCTTTGTCTCGTCAAGGCAAACAGAATTAGACCAAAGGGCTCTAATGTACTCTGCTCCCACAGCCCACGGGGAAATGATGTACAACTGAAAGAGCTGATTTCTCTATTCGAGTTTAAAATGATTATAGAGGGTGTCAAGGCAGATCCAATGAGAATTCTTTGTTTAGCTAAAATCTATTTCAGCTTGTCCCTGTTCCTGCTGATGTGTTGGTGCACTGTTGCCCTTGAGCTGATTACTTAATGACCTTTGACTTAGCTTTTACCTATATGTGACCTTAATTGTGCTATTGCTCATAAATGTTAATGTCGTTATGCTTAGTGTGGATTTTTCTTGTTTAATCCCAGTGAGACTTAATGGCTAAACAAAGCAGAGGAAGGGTAATGTGTATTTCAGTCATACAATGAAACAGAAATAAAGACTCAAATAACAATAATTTCAATTAAATTTTCTGCTTTGGATGGCCGTTTTTGACTCTCAATCAGTTGTACAATGGTCCTTTGTTCATCAAAGCTCCTGCATGACCAATATGTCTCTTAGCATACAATCATCCATGGATCAGCCAGATGGTAATATCTAATGGCATTCCAATGGATCTGAAATTCCACCCTTAGTCTTTTATTGCTGTCATGCCAGTTTAATCCTGCACTATACAAACAAGGCCTGGCAGTACCTTCAATATACTACAGCACAATGAAGCGTGCAAAAAATGCATTTGCCTTTAAAGTGCTGGTGGAAAAATACATTAACATTACATTGTGAAGCCTGAATCTGATGTAATTTTTTTCCTTCCATATAAATTCTCTATCACATGAAAGCATGAACCCTCCATGCTTATTGCTGTAGAAAGATGGGTCAAAGTCAAGAAACTGTAGCTATTCAGCCTGGCTGCTATCACTGCTGCCAGATGCAGACATGACTACCATCAGGTCAGGCAGGTGGAGAGCTGAGCATGGCCCTGAAGAATGTTTTCCTTTCAGTGCTTCAAAGCAATTTTTATACAGATACCATGTTTTGTACAGGTGTCAAAAATTTGATAACTATGTACTGAATTAATTAAAACATAAGTTTCACAAAATGAGATGACAATAAAGTCTTCACCTTACTTCTAGTCTGCCCTCCTAAATATCTAATAGATTCAAATAAAAATAAGCTTCATTATCCAGTGCTGCAGGAAAAGAAACATGGAAGATAGTTATGTTATATTCTAATTTAAATGACCAAGCACAGCTTCCCATCTGTAAATCATATAGTTAGTTCACTGAAGCAAACTTATTGTGATGTAAAGAACCCATCCTGGTCAAAAATAACTCTAAGCAGTACTGTGAGGAAGCTTGAAGCCAAGGCAATGCCATTCAGAGTAACTGAATTGGTTAGTTTGATTGCAGAAGATGAAAAAAACATATCTGGATGAGTTCAGTTAAACACCAAGAAAATGAAGGAAATGAATTTTGAACACACCAACAAGTAGTCATTAATAGTGACTGTATTAAGGTTCTAAATTAATACATTTAGACAATTTGACGTGCATACACACACACTAGTTCTTTTATATTGTTCATTTGTGGAGAGTATTCTAACTTTCTGCTTTCTTGCCTAGTATCTTTCTTTATCTGGAGTTAATAAGAACAAACTTAACAAGACTGTAAATATGTCCATTAAGATTGCAGGTCAACAACAACACAGTATGACACAGCTTTGAAAGTTCTGAGTGGTGGGGAAAAGGGTGAGCAGTACTCAGTACCGTATAACTCATGGTGAATTTCTACCATGTTACTGAGTGCTTTGTTGTTAATTTTTGTAATGTCTGTGACTGTGACGTCTTCTTTGTTGCATTGTATTCTGACTGTTGAAGTAAACTCAAATAGAAGTTTTGAAAGGATAATAACTGCTATGGGTTTGGATACTGTCTTTTTGAGGGCCAAATACAATAACTTAAGTTCTCAGAATAGAGAAGTATATAACTACTGGTAATCCAGTATTTAATGTCTTAAGAGTATTTTCACACCTGTAGTTCATTCCGTCTGGTCCAAATAAGTTTGCAATTTTGTAAGCTTGGATCATTTCCCCCTCGGTTTCTTTTCGGACTCTGTTCACTATCAAATCCAAATATGTGGTTAGGTTGAGGAAAAAAATTATGATTTGTTTTAAAATTGGCCTATTCTCAATATTAACCCTGCACATTGGAATATGACACTTAAGGCTGCTGGCAATGCATTCATACATAATGAGTTGGAAGTGAGACTGAGATGATGGCCAGTCTTCAGGGTCAAGATCTTCAAGGTCATCTTCTCAGTTTTTTGATTACTCTGTAGAAGTCCCATTATGTGCTCCAGTGTGTTAAAATGGCGATCTTTCAATTTGATTTTTCCTTTTGGAAGTGGGGGACTTTGCAGGGAGCCAAATCTAGCAGGTGATCCAGGTGGTGAACGAAGATAGTGTTGATGTGCCCAAAAAACACATGAGTTTTTTCAGGCCCTTTCAGCTGAATGTTCTCCCTCTGATGTTACAGTAGAATTCCATGGTCTTGTTCCATCCTGGTCTTGTTCCACACCTGACATGCTGTCTTTGACCTTGGAAAATGTGAACTCTTCAGCTGAAAACTCGTCAGTCATAGCAGGAGACCCAGCTCTTATCACCAGCAACAGTCCTTCACACAAAACTCAGGTCAGTTTGAAACAGACGTTCATGGTTGTCCTCTTTAATTTTACCATTTGCATCAAACTTGCATTGAGTGCACAGTGCAAGAGATTTCAGGGAACCATCTAAAAATAGCAGCCACACTAGAAGCTGTCTGTACATGCTCTAGAACATTATCATGAACAGGAGATCAGCCAAATTTAAATCAGGTAAGGTTTTTGATTTTTATGTGCCCACATCCAACTACTACTACAACTAGTTTTTTTACAGAACTCTGTGCAGTCCTGTGGAAAACTAAGCACACTTCATGATTCAGTGGCTTGTAGAACCACCTTTAGCAGCAGTAACTTGCAGTAATCATTTTCCGTGGGACTTTATCAGTCTCTCACAGTACTGTGGAGAAATTTTGGCCCACTCTGCTTTACAGTATTGCTTAATTTCACTGAGGTTTGTGGACATTCATTTATGAACAGGTCTTTTAAAGTCTTACAGAGCATTTCAGTCAGGTTGAGGTCTGGACTTTGACTGGGTCATTGCAACACCTTGATTCTTTTCTTTTTCAGCCATTCTGTTGTATATTTCCTGTTGTGCTTGGGGTCATTGTCCTGTTGTATGATCCAATTTCAGCCAGGCTTTAGCTGTCGGACAGATGGCCTCACATTTGTCTCTAGAATACTTTGGTATACAGAGGAGTTCATGGTTGACTCAATGACTACAAGGTGCCCAGGTCTTGTGGCTGCAAAACAAGCCCAAATCAACACTCCTCCACCACCGTGCTGACAGTAGGTATGAGGTGTTTGTGCTGATATGCTGTGTTTGTTTTTTGACAAATGTGGCTCTGTGCATTATGGACAAACATCTCCACTTTGGTCTCATCTGTCCAAAGGACATTGTTCCAGAAGTCTTGTGGTTTGCAACTCTGAAACCTATGCCATGGCAACCTGGCAACCCTTCCAAGTAAGCCATACTTGTTCAGTCTTTTTCTCATTGTACTGTCATGAATTTTAATATTTAACATGCTAACTGAGACCTGTAGAGTCTGAGATGTAGCTCTTATTTTTTATTTTTTTTAAATTTCCAAGCATTACAGAGTCTGACCTTGGGTTGAATTTGCTGAGATGTTCACTCCTGGGAAGACTGTGGCATTGTGTTAACCTGACTGCTCCAGACCAACAAACTGCCAAAATGTCTGCTTTATACCCTTATATTTTAGGGTCTTTTCCCTAAAATATAAAGCGCCTTGAGGGGACTGTTGTGATTTGGCGCTGTATAAATGAAATTGAATTAAATTGAATTAAATTGAATTTTATAGAGGTGCTCACACTTGTTGATGATCAATTAACCAAATGAATTTGATTATCAGCACCTGGCTGCTACTTACTCTCTTAATTCCTGTGGAAGCAATAAGGGTGTACTTAGTTTTTTAGAGGACTGTATAGACTCCTGTGAAAACTTTCTTTTTTCATGACTGTACCTAATCTGCTCTGGAGGTTATGTTCAGAGTTTTGGATTAAAAAGTGACTGCTACAGGTGCTCTCTTTGAGCAATGTAGATTCTCAGCTGAGGAAACCACAGGAACTTGCATTCATTCAGTTCATGATGAAAATGTATAAAATGCAAAAATGTTTAATGTTTTTATGCTTGGTTCAAATTTAGAGCTAATTCCAAAATTTGATAGTCTATTTGTCACAGAAAACACTCAAATCAATAAAATTAATTTTATTTTGATTTGGTCAAAAACTAAAGCAATTCACATTGCACATGTTCTGTTGTATACCCTCTGGTTTTGGAAACACTGATGTGTCTGGCATCTGAAAGTATGCTAAACATTAAGGGAAAATTATACTGGATTGTATGTTCACAGGAATAGGTAGACCATGAGACATATCAGAAAGTATACATAATGACACATGTACCTCTTACACTTCATTAATTTCCATAGTACAATAATGGCAAGTCCCACAGAGCATAGACAGATACAACACAACTGAATTATGTAGCGACTGCATCAAACTTTCTAGTCTGACATGGGAAGAAGTACAACCAAGTACCACACAAACACACACACACACACACACACACATGCATGCACGTCCATACACACTCCACTGCCTCTTTTGTTTTCATTGTGTTCCTTGTGTCTTTTGAATAATAGAAGTGGCTGGAGACTTCTTGAAGTCTCAGATTTACTTCTAGCACTTAGAACAACACTCCCCCTTTTTCCATTCACTCAAAACTCAAGCTGCTGGCACTAAGCCTACATTGTGTTCACAAATCTTTTTTTTTCTTCCTTCTCACTCACCCAAGCTTACTCTTTGGCCACACTTGTCAGGAATTGGATGGACAGGGGGAGCAAGAGATGTCAAGCAATGCATTAACCCTGGTTGAATAAAACAGCAGTGAGGGTATCTGAGGATCATTCCTTGCATCTTTTCAACAAATGGACAGTAATATTATGTTACCTTATTAAGATTTGATACTAAGCATATTAATTTAACTTTTTGTTTTACAACTTTACAGCTTTATTATTGACTTTCCAAAAACTGATGAGCAATTTGTGTTAAAATTGAGAGAAATAATGTCATTTACTGATAAAGGGGGTAAAATCAGTCACTGTTATTTTCAAAATCACATTTGTAAATCACAAAAGTGTTTTTAGTGTCATTGCACTGGTAAGCGTAGTAAGAAAGCAATATTATCTCTCAAAGTGAATCAGCATGTTACTTTTTAAATAATCACTACTGTAACAATTAGCCTCTAAGTCCAGGAAGCATGCTTTTTAAGCCTTCTGCAATGACATGGGGACCAGGAAACTACCCCTGCTCAATTGGGTTAATGACAGCTCCTCATTTAACTTGCATGACGTAGCAAGTTAAACTTGCATGCAGAAGAACCATACTCATTCATGTCAGTTTTGCTTGCCATAGTCTCCCAAAAAGCTAAAACTGTTATATACAGTTTCTGTATTTCAGCATAAATATGACCTAAACATCATAAGAATTTCACACAAATACTAAAAGCAGATAAAGAGAACCAAATTAAACAAATGAAATGAAGATATTAGACTTGATCATTTTATTTATTGAGTAAAATGTTACAAATCTGTGAGTAAAAAAAGTATCTGATTTAGTAGCTTTGATGGTGAAGTTACAGTCAGGTGTTTTCAGTCAATCAGGAGAGAGCATACAGTCTGTGGGTGTGAGTGCATACCAGTGAGTTATAAAGGTCTGATCTTCACCACACATGTTTGAGATAGTGAATCATGGCTGAAAGATTTCTGAGGTTCAGAAATTGTTTATGTTCGTGAGGCTGGAAAATGTTGCCATCTTTAAGGAGTTTGCACTCCACCAGTCCAAAGCCAGATTTACTGCATACAGATGAAGGAAAGTGATGACCACTGAGTAGTCAATAAAAAAAGATGACTCCAGAAGACAGGTGTGTAATAGTCTGGCAGTCACAAAGGAACGTCTACCACTAAAAGCCTCTCTTACATTGGCTAATGATCATGAGTTCAGGGGTTCACCATCAGGAGAATTCTGAACGACAATGGTGTGTCTGGCAGGGCTGCAAAGAGAAATCCCTGATCTCCAAAAAGAACACTGCTGCCCGTCTGCAGTTTGCTAAAGATCACATGGACAACCAGAATGCTTTTAGAAAATTTTTTGTTGATGAATGAGACCAAAACAGAACCTTTTGCTTTAAATGAGAAGTGTTAAAGGAAAACACTGCATTTCAGCATTAGAATCTTATCCCATCTGGGAAACATGGTGGTGGTAGTATCATGATTTGGCACTGTTTTGCTGCATCTGGACCAGGACAGCTCATTGTAAGTGATGGAGCAATCAGTTATGAATTGTACCAGTAAATTATAAAGGATGTGTCAGGTCTAT
Source organism: Paratilapia polleni (assembly GCA_015106735.1). NCBI lineage: Eukaryota > Metazoa > Chordata > Actinopteri > Cichliformes > Cichlidae > Paratilapia > Paratilapia polleni. The sequence goes on along the minus strand of VUQI01018027.1, from coordinate 8,667 downwards.
CTGTGACAATGTCTATGAACTAAATCCCAAAAGAAACTGGGTCATGCAGCTAGATGAGGACTCTCAGCTCACAAGTCATTCTACCAAAGAATGGTCAAAGAAGAACAAAGATAAAGTTTCAGAGGGCAATATTAGACCTTGATCCAACAGAACTGTTGTGGAAACATGAAGTAAACCATTCATGTGAAGAAACCCAGCAATTTCCTGAAGCTGACCCTGTTTAGTACCTGTACAGAGGTCAGGATGTTTTGTCCCTCCGTTTTCCACTCACAGATATGTAACACTGGATAGCTGTGATCAATAACTAAACAAAGTGTAATGTTAATATAAAGTATTTGTTACATTGTTTTTCACTGGTGTCTTTTTTTTAAACATACTTTTATGACTTGTGTGAAAAAAATCTGATGATGTGTTTGGTCATATTTATACAGAAATATTTCAAGTCTCAAAGGGTTCACAAACTTTTTTCCTGCAGCTGTAAGCTTATCTGTCATACTGAGGTGTTGATTCTGTTGCATCATCATATCGGCTGAGCAGGATTGCTGATTGCTGGATTCCTGAGCTGTACATTCTGGCAGCTTCATCCATCTCACTGCCTTTAGTAGAACTCAATTAATGAGCCATAACTTGTGAGCCCTGTGAGTGAGTGACTATATTCCTGCAAACAAACATTGGTTACGTACAGTAACCATAAAGTCTACGAGTAAGGGGTAGAGTCCTCTGAGTGGGAAAAAGCTCAATTATCTGGCACCAGAAAATATGCTGAACAGGTTGCTAGGATATGTGTGGAAAGTTTAAACTGCAATGATGTTCACTGATGTAAACGTGAGCAGTAATAGGCAAAATGTTTTGTTCTGGATAAACTTCCTGCTGTTGGCTGTGGCTCTGTGTGACCTTGAGGTGCCCCAGTCTCTGTAAACACTACAAACAGTGACTCTGTGCCGTCCTCATTACAGCCAAAGCCAGACACGTGTACCACCAGACTACACACAAGCAAAGCCTTCTGCTGCTCTCTCACCCCAGGCAAGCCATTTGTTTTTCCTCTCACACTGGCATGCATCTAACATCTCCACTTGGAAATTCCCACAGTGATCAAAGGCAATATTGCAATATTGTGACTGGATTTACAGATTGGATGTACAGCTTTTCAAATACCAGATGGATGCATTGGCGCGTTTGCAGGGAGAGGTAACAAAATCCCCACAGCTTGCGTGGCTTGAGGGGGAGTCAACATTCACCAGCATTGTTAGTATTTGCAGCAAACATTTATGTTTCAGGGAGTGTGGAGTTTTTCTTGGGTCTTGGTGGTGAGGGTTTTGCACCATACAAAGCAGGAATACACACAACTTTTATTTGGATCAAAAAGTTTGAACATTTACATTTAGACAGAGGGAGATCAGTGTACAGATTCAAATTAATTACTCACATTAATTACATGAACTTCTAAGGGGGTGGCATGAATATCTGTACAAATTTTAGCTTCAGTTTATCCAATTCAAATGTTGAAATGGTTCACAGAATAAGTGAAAATAAAAAAAAATCAGCAGGCTTCATCCTCTGTGGACCACGAATACCTGTATCAAGTTCCATGGAAGCCATCCAATATAATATTTTAGTCTGGGCCAAGGTGGTAGATTGACTCTGCTGCTTGTGGGGCTAAAAAAAAAAAAATCACAGAAATCGACAAGGCTCACAGATAATGATTCATTGACTATACAGTTCCATTTAGGGAAGCCCTTGTGTGTGTCAACTTGACATTAAACATTCAGTTGATATCAAGTAACACTGAATCCAGCAATCAGCAATCCTGCTTTTCAATGCAACATACAGTACAGACCAGAATGCACAATCTCATAAAACCAAGTACCTTATTGTACCTGTAGAGGAACAACAGCTGTGGTTACTTATTTGTACCTTTGTGGTTTGCACTTTAGGGAGACCAGTCTAGAAGCTCCGGTAACACTTTTGTACCTACCTGACCTAATGGCACAAAAATGGACCTTTAAAAAAGAGGGAAAATTGGGTACAGGGTGACCCATCACTGTATTAATTTCTATTATTCATTACTTTGAAATGGACTGGCATGTGTATAGTGCTTTTCTCGTCTTAATTGTCTCTGGACTGTGGGAGGAAACCCGAGCAATGGAGAAAACCCATCAGACAAAGGGCGATTCAAACCCCAAACCTTCATGCTCTGAGGTGACAGTGCTCACCTCGTCACCACCACATGCTGAATACACGAGACAGATACATTCTGACAAGCTCTGTATTAAACAATTTTCATTTCACTTAAATAAATAGGGAAACAGGTAGAATAATTTACTCTTAGATTTTAAGGTTTTAATACAAATTCTTTTTGTACTTGGCCAGAGACTCTCCTGCTATTTCACCCTGAAATTTAGAAGAATCATTGCAATCATTGTATCTTTTACTGCTTGTGGAAAAATAGGTCCAATAATTAGCCCTAGGGGGTATATTCATTTAGATTCTGCCTGTAGACACAGAAATTGACTTTTATTGTACCTGTATTTGTGAGAGTGTATGGCCCAGCAGTAATGGAGCAGCACATGATAGTGGATCAGAATCAACACCTCTGTATGACACTGATCTGATCTCACTGGGGACAGAAATTCATGCCAGCTGGATTCTGTGCATGGCAGGAATGTTATGAAGCATCTGGTCAGACACATGTAGAGAAGGGTCCATGTTGGTGAATCTGACTTTCATCTAAAAATATACAGTATTTGGCACTGTGAACACATTTGTGTCTTACACACTCTTTACCCATCACCCATAGCAAAGACATCCAGCTAGAGCATGTAAAGTACCTGAATCTGCTGAGTGTGGACATGTAGTAAATGGCACAGAGAGGATACCACAGGATACCAACCTGATTTCCAAAGCCATTTTCATCTGTTTGCATGTATCAGAGCAGCACCTGTCAACATCCCACTTAGCAAAAACGTGTTGAAAAGAGGTTTAACTCGACTTTTATTTGGTTGAAATGTACGAGGTGAAATGTCCTCTTTGCAGGTCGTTGAAAAGACAGCCAGAAAAAGATGAAGAAGAAAAGAAAAGTGAATAAGCTCAGTGGTTTGATTCTTGAAAAATAGTTTAAAAATGAGAGACGTAATGTTAGTGTCTACTGGATGTCCTTCTTTAATGACACTTGGACATGTTTCCTGGATTTTCTAGTAGGGGGACGTTTATGCAAAAGAACTGGTTTATGTTATCTTTTTAGCATCCATACATCTATTTTCTTCCACTTATCCAATTCAGGGTTGGGGGGGGGGGGGGGGGGGGGGGGAAAAACAAACAA
>VUQI01018025.1:7663-19626 GCA_015106735.1 Paratilapia polleni | reverse complement strand
CACACACAGATACCTGCTAATCAGTGCTCAGTAACATCCAATCAAATCCTGGACTTTCACTGAGCACCAAAACTGGAGCTCAGACTTCTTGGACGGTCTGTTAGTCCAATTAACCGCACAGCAGCCATATTATTGGTCAGATAACTGCATTAAAAATGCTCCAAAAGGCTCCAACAGCACAAACACGGTCCAGAGGTCCAGTTCAGGGACTCCAATTAGCTGAGTGAAGCCTAGCAGACAGCTAGCAGCTACAGCTGCCTGTGTCACCATTCACCTGTCAGTCAAAGAGGCCACGCCCCTAATAATGCAAACTTTAACAGAATTTAAACAGGTGAGTTATAAACAGGTGTTATGAAGGGGGAAATTAGCTATCAGGCTGTAAACATGTTTATTTCTGCTGTAAAGTTGGACATTTTAACATGGGAGTCTGTGGGGACTGACTCACTGCTGGAGCCTCTGGTGGATGTTAGAGGAACTGCAGGTTGATGTTTGACTGCTGTAGGACGTTTCTCGGTTTCAGATGAAAGTTTATGCTGTGATCCTCTGAGCACACAGGGTGTGAGCAGGTCGGTCTGTACCGGTTTCTCTATAAGTCACTGCAACAGTAAAGAGATCTTAGATGGAGAGGAGAGGATGGAAAAATGCAAACACACCTCAGACATGAGGAGAACTGCTTATTGGCCAGTGAAGTTAAACTGAGCCACTTTCATTTGATCTGATGCTTTTTCCACTACGTTTAGTAAAACATTATAATGTTTAGTTACATTTACTAAATTACTTTGTTGTATGTACTTTGATTTCAGATTAGTTTTGACCTCGTGTTTTATTTGTTTTATCGTTGCTGCAGGAGCAACAACCAAGCACAACTGCAGCTTAAAGAAATCTGATGCGCTGACATCAGATTCTCACAAATGTAGAAAAAAACGTTTTTTATCCTTTATGGGGACACGGTACGGGGGAAGAGGGCAGAAGGGAAACGTTAAAATAAGGTGTATATAAACAGGAAAAAAACACGAAAAATAAATTGATCAAATGTAAATTGTAAAGTAAATAAACAAAGTACTAAAAGATAGACGACCAGGTGTTTGTACCTGAGTGAGAGTTCACAAGTGGAACATGTACATTATGGACACTGTGGCACAGAGCAGTTAGGTTTTTATGTATTCACTTGTTTTTATTGTTAACATTGTGTTTAATTAGATCTGGATTGTAGTTTTATGCGTTTTATTTTGAGTCGGGAGGCGCGTTTACGTTGACCTTTTTAAATCGCCCCTGTTGACTCGTGCGCCGACTGTCTCTTATATAAATAAATTAAACTGAATAAATAAAATGAGAAGGCCAGCGCGCGCGCTGTGTCGCTACAGGCGGAGCGCGTGTCCGCTCCCAGAGAGAGAGAGAGAGAGGAGAGAGGAGAGGGGGGAGAGGGAGGATGACAGCTTGTCTCACATCCACAGACATTTTCAGAGGCAGCTAAACGGTCGAACAGCACTTTTGACGTCAGGAATAATCACTCCAGCCTACTCTCTCTCATCCGGGTCTTCTTCTGCTCCTCTTCTCGTGCGCTTTTACTGTTTGTTTCGAGCAGACCTGCGGCGGCTCGAAGCCTTAACAACAGCAACAAAAACAACACAAATGCACTCATGTGAAGAGGAGCTGCGGCTGGAGGAGCCGTGATTCAGAGCGCAGCTCCATCTCCCTCTGCTGCACGTTTGATTTTTTTTTTTTTCCTGTTACTTTCCTGAAAGCACCGGGAGGATGTTTGCGCTCCGGCTCAACAAGTCTCTCTTATTTTGCACGCATTAACTGTTGATGGCTGCGGAATGGAGATAGCCTTGGTGAGTTTTGAGAACGGCGGCGCTAAAGGGAGCGGTGGAGGTGGTGGTGGAGGTGGAGGCAACAATGCCGAGGAGAGCTGCCGGAACGCGCTGGATGCCCCTCAGCCGGTCTTCGTTCAAAGTGGACTCGGAGAGGACTACACGAAGGAGCTGAACACCCGGGGCAGCCCTCAGCAGCAGCAGCAGCAGCAGCAGCAGCAGCAGAGCCCCTGGAAGATCAACGACATGAACAACACTTTCAGCTGCAGCGAGAACGCCATGGATGCGCTTTTACGCGCGGACCACAGTCCCCATCTGTTCGACGAGGACATGCTGGACATGGACATGGACACGGAGAGCAACGAGAGAGTGCTCATCAACATAGCCGGGCTGAGGTACGAGACCCAGCTGGGCACCCTGAACCAGTTCCCCGACACTTTACTGGGAGACCCCGCCAAGAGGATCAAGTACTTCGACCCGCTCCGGAACGAGTACTTCTTCGACCGCAATCGGCCGAGTTTTGACGGGATTCTGTATTTTTATCAGTCAGGAGGGAAGATCCGGAGACCTGTCAATGTGTCAATAGACGTGTTCGCGGATGAAATCAGGTTTTATCAGCTGGGGGAGGAGGCCATGGACAGGTTCCGTGAGGATGAGGGGTTTATAAAAGAGGAAGAGAAGCCGCTGCCTCAGAACGAGTTCCAGAAGCAGGTCTGGCTCATATTCGAGTATCCGGAGAGCTCCAGTCCGGCCAGGGGCATCGCCATCGTGTCCGTGATCGTCATCACCATATCCATCATCACCTTCTGCCTGGAGACGCTGCCGGAGTTCAGGGATGAGAGGGAGCTGGCGGTCACCAGCCGGCTGGACAACAGCACCGCGCCCCGGCCGTCCCTCACCTTCACCGACCCCTTCTTCATCATAGAGACCACGTGCGTCATCTGGTTCACCTTCGAGCTCATCGTGCGCTTCTTCGCGTGCCCCAGCAAGTCGGAGTTCTCCAAGACCATCATGAACATCATCGACATCATGTCCATCATGCCTTATTTCATCACCGTGGGTACGGAGCTGGCGGAGCAGCAGGGTCAGGAGCACCAGAACGGCCAGCAGGCCATGTCGCTGGCCATCCTGAGGGTCATCCGCCTGGTCCGGGTCTTCCGGATCTTCAAGCTGTCCAGACACTCCAAGGGTCTGCAGATCCTGGGGCAGACTCTGAAAGCCAGCATGCGAGAACTCGGCCTGCTCATCTTCTTCCTCTTCATCGGAGTCATCCTCTTCTCCAGCGCCGTGTACTTCGCCGAAGCGGACGAGCCGGAGTCCCACTTCTCCAGCATCCCCGATGCCTTCTGGTGGGCCGTCGTCACCATGACAACGGTCGGTTACGGTGACATGAGGCCCGTGACGGTCGGGGGGAAGATCGTGGGCTCTTTGTGCGCCATCGCCGGCGTGCTGACCATCGCGCTGCCGGTGCCCGTCATCGTGTCCAACTTCAACTACTTCTACCACCGGGAGACGGACCAGGATCAGTCCTCCCTGAAGGACGAGCCCAACAGCGGCAGAGAGAGCCCCGAGCTGAAGCGCAAAGGGAGCAAAACGTCGGTAAAGTCTCAGGACGTGGAGAACAACGAGGCGGGCGCTTCTGTGGAGAAAGCGAACATCAAAGCGAACAGCAGCATGGACTTCAAGAGATCTCTTTACGCGTTCTGCTTGGACACGCGGGAGACGGACCTGTAGCCCTGCACGAACACACCCTGACTTAAAAAATAAATAGTTGTGTAGAATAAACCCCCATTAATGGGCTCTTAAGTCTTTGCACATTGCAGTCGGAGAATCAACACATTCCAATCCTGAAAAGTTTTAAGAGGGTTGGTTTATAAAAAGCACACTTTAATCCCCATCATCTGGTAAGCACATCAGTTAAAACTGCAGAGTTATGAACAACCCGCAGAGCATGTGATGCCCTTTAATAAAGCAGGAACACCTACAGAGCATCAAATCTAACTCATGGATGAATTAGAGGGAAATGGGACATCAGATGCTGCAGATAATCAAGGACAAGCAGGACTTGGAATAATTACTTGACACAGTGAGAGGATTAACGGGACCAACCAGACTGTGTACATAATGCAGGAAGCGGACCACATTCAGTAGTGCCACAGAAAAAAAGGCAAAATAATTTCCCTACATTTATGTTTATTCTGAAACGTGGCAGCAGGTGTGTACATACCCCCCACAGGCCTGCTCTTTATGGGTTTGCTGTTATTGTAGATAAAATGGAGAAAAAAAATAAGTATATTTTTGAGATGCACACACCTGTTTTCCTCCACTCAGGTGCTGTCCAAGAGGTGAGATACTTTTCTAAATGCGAGGGAGAGGACCTCAGCCTTGAACTTTTTAAAATAAAGAACATTTGGATTCCTTTTTTTTTTTTTAAAGGACAAAACATGAAAGTTAAGGGTAAACCGAGGGAACAATAGCCAAGAAAAGAGGACAGAGCAGAAACCATCTGGAGAGCCCGAACACCAGTGACACCAGGTGAGTGTCAAAGAGGAATTTATGCAGGTACTGTGAACATATTCTGAGATTTAACTGAGATTGTATTTAATAGGAATGCTCAGTAGTGTGCATGTGAGGTGCATTTTTGTCACCAACGTTACTTCATACAGGAGGAGCTGTCCTTTCAGCACCACGTATGGAGTCACATTGGTGACAAAATTCAAATGATTTTATCCACAAATTCTTTATCTATCTATGTTTGAGGAACACACACATACCCCCCTCCCACACAGACACACACACACACACACCACCACTCTTTTGTCTCCCCCTTCTTGCACTGAGAGGAATTACACAAACACTGACAGGCCTGCAGGGACCAGCATGGTCCTGGTTGGTCCTGTGCAGAGTTTGCATGTTGTCACCAGGGGGCAGTGGTCTGTAGGCTGCTCGAGTTCATGTTTGTGCCGTTGTTGGTCCAGTAGCTTAGCTCCTCCCACAGAGAAGACAGAAGTCGAAAGAAGGTCTTCACAGTGGCATGAAACAAAGTGTTCAGAACATTTAAAACTGTCACTCCAGCCTGTCTGAGCTTCTCATGCTTCTTTTTTGATCTTTAATTATTTTTTCACGCCTCTTCCTCTTTATGCTACTCGCTGTTGCGCCCTCTCCTGTCCAATCCCACTTTTCAACTAATCAGCATTCTAGCTGCGCATCAGGTCGTTACCACCGGGCTGCTCTCTGTTGGTTTATTTGAAGGACTGCACGTAAGTTTGTGCACGTTGCATACCCAGAATCCTTCACTCTGCGTAGTCGATGTGGTACCGTGAATTCTGCTTTGACCTTTTCCCACAGGAACGTTTCTCTTCAAGTTTCCGAGTGTGAATAAGAGTGAAGGATCACGTTCAGATTTTGTCATAAAAACAGCTAAATTTCAACCGTTCTAAGACAATAATCCATCCTTTAGGCAAACATGGAAACTCCAAATATTTTACAAATACCAGCGTGTCCCAGAGCTGTGAAGCAACACGAGTGTCCGTCCTCAGTTCCTTCTCTCAGTTTCTAAGGAAAAGTCAGACCAGTGGTAATTTGTATTTGACCTTATGTTCAATTTCATAAGGTCAATTTTCCCATTAGTCCAGTTTGCCTGTTTATTAACAGGATTAGTCAAAAAGGTCTGGATGGATTTGCATGAAAAATTTGAAACTGAAACTGTTCCAGCACACTCCTTAAACCGAGATAAGATGGAGCTCCTCATCACTGGAGCTGGAACTGAGAGTCTGGAAATTTCCTTGATCACGACTGTCTCTAGAAGGTGTCACACAGGTTAGAAAACATCACAGCTGACCTCACTTTCCAGGGCCATCGAATCAAAAACCTGCAGACTCTGAGATGAGAGAAGCAGCAGTCTGTAGGCACACCATTAATGCATCATTTCATGAAACAAACTGCAAATTTGCTAAAGTGTGTAAAGTAGCTTTACAACCATTCATAATGGTTGAAGTTGACTCTTTTCACAATATCTGCTTGTATTTTTAGCATTATGATCAGAAACTGGTGGTTTTGCTTAAATATTTTTAAATCCAACACAATCACCCATCCCACAATAAAGCTCAGTGTTTGTGTAATTATTTTTCACAATCTTTACTTAAGGGCTGCAAACTTTAACTAACCCATTAGTGATTTAAATCGTTAATCCTCAGCCTGGAGGCTTTCGTTCTCCGGTCTCAGGCTGTAAAGCACAACGCTTGTGACTCGTGACCCCTGATGTGTTAAACAGAGAGGAGTCATGTTAGGAAAACAAAAACGCTGACTCTGACCTGCTCGGAGGACAAGTTGGAACTCTTTCAAAGCAGATTACAGTGAGATTTACCACCACAGAGGGGAGTGTTTGCAGATATGGGGGCAGACTGAACATAGTGTTTTCCGGTAAAGCAAGCAGAACAAAAAGCTATTTTATGGGAAAAAACAGCCTGTAAATGTGTGACTTTTGGGCTAAATAAAGTGTTGAGCCAGTTTCCAGATAGATTTCCAAATAAAAAATAAAACTTATTCCACAGTTTGTCAAACTTACAACTTCAAAATGAAGAAAAGATGTGTTGATGAGTATTTTGATGTACAAAGATGGACGTATACATTTGAATATTAATACTAAATATGAAGCAAAAAGCAAACAATATTCAGCATTTATACTTTGAAATGACAGATTTATTCATTTTAAAATGTTTGCAGATAAATTTTCGCTCAGTGGAGCGACATTATAATAACCATGGGTGATAAAAGGTAACATGAACTGAGTTTACTGTTAGCAAACAATGAAATAATAAGAAACAGTGTCATTAGTTTAATTTTATGTCAATGTTACAACTCAGAGACTTCAGTGTTGCACCAACCTATGTTGCCTAATATATTTTGTGAATATTATCTGGATGGCTACTGTAACAGTTTTAAAGGAAATAACCTATTAACTAAAGGTTAATAATAATTTATTAATGATGTTGATGATAAAATGTGACCTGAATTTGATGATTTTACTTTCGTTATGCCTAACGTTTCATTTTGATATATATATTTTATTATATTGACTGAAATAGGCTTCCATACATTCTCCAAACACGACTGGCAAGAAAGTCAACAGATATTTTAGACTCTCATATCTCATATAATATTTTTCAGGAAACACGCTCCATCTGAGTAGATGTTTAAGCTCTTACATGCAGTTTGACTTGGACTGAATATTTGTATTAAACAGCCTGAAATGACTGTTAAAGTGTTTCAGCGCTCAACAGAAACTTTACTTCAGCCAGTTTACTTTATAGATTCTGTGACATAAAAGCATGAATATGTTCACCAACATGAACACTTTCCGTTGTTTCATTCATCCTCTGCCTTCCTGCACTTCAGTCAGACTCGAACTCCCACCTCACTCTGTTGAAGGTGGAAGTGAAATTTGTTAGATTTTATTTTTAGTTTGGGTAAAAACGGCAGTGCACAGATGGAGTCTGCAGGCGAGAAGCCCCGTCAGCTGTCACACTGGGTGTTATCTCTGAAGCAGCTGGGAGCTTCCTGCACGTTTGTCCTGAGAGACCCCGGAGCGCTCAAGGTGGGACGGGGGCGTCCTAATGGACCAAACAAGTCCACTTTGGATATTTATGGAGCACTTACCAAAACATAGTGTTGAAGGTTTTATCTCATTTAGGAGAGACCCTGCTTTCCATTTTTTTTCAATGATTTGATTCACAGGTCGAACTTCATTATCACATGTCACAAAAACAGAGGACAGCGCCTTCACACAAACAAAAAGCAGCATCTCTAATTCTAAACCAGCCTCCTCCGCCAGCCTAATCCTGCCCCGACAAACAGAAGAACCAGGAAGAGGCAGCAGCAGGTCTCTCTACCACATGTCGTTTAGTTTAAAGTAGAATATCATTCAGATTATTCCTGCACAAATTTTTATCAATCTATCCATTATATGCAGCGTATCTGAAGTCAGGTTGCATGGCAGCAGGCTAAACAGGATATTCCAGACGTCCTGTTCCCCAGCAACACGTTCCAGTTTCTCCTGGGGGATCCCGAGGTGTTCTCAGGCCAGATGAGTTATTTATAATCTCTCCTGAGAGTTCTGGGTCTACCCCGGGGTCTCCTCCCAGCTGGGCAGGAACAGAGATCCTCCTCATCAGATGCCTGAACCACCTCAGCTGGCCTCCTTCAACATGAAGAAGGAGCAGCTTTACTACAAGTTTCCTCGAGACATTGGAGCTCCTCTCTCCATCTCTAAAAACCCATCCACACAGAAAAATATTGGCTTTTTGTGCTTCGGTTTGTAGCTGATGGTTGGCCTGGTGCTGCAGGTAATGCTAACATATTCACTGTCCCATCATGTTCATCAATGATATTCTTCACTCCTGTTAGTAGTCGCTTTATTTGCTTGCCTCAAAATTTAGAGTAGTTTAAATCAGTGCCCACCCACTTTTGTAGCTGACAGGGGAAATAATCATTAGTGGTGAATTTCATTCACATTTCATGATCTCAGGTCATTTTATCCACATGCTGAAGAAGCAAAGCTTCAGAAACTAGAAGATCCATGTCTCTTACAGGCATTTGGTCTTCCTTATAGGAGGTTAATTTAACCCTGTTCAGGTTGCTGAAACCCTGGTGGATGTAAAGGGGTTAAAGCTGAGACCAGCCACCCTATGGACCCCTAATAATACAAACTTTAACAGAAATTAAACAGGTGAGATAAACAGAGACCAAAGAGTTTTTCTATCAGGCTGTAAACATGTTTATTTCTGCTGTAAAGTAGGACATTTTAACATGGGAGTCTATGGGGACTGACTCATTGCTGGAGCCTCTGGTGGACATCAGAGGAACTGCAGGGTTTGGTGCTTTGGTTCTGCTTTCATTTTCAGCCCCAGAGGTTGCTGCCTGGTTTCTGGTCCAAACTCCCAAAGTATCAGATGGATTTGTATGAGCAGAGTGGGAGCAGGAGACTGGCTCTGAGAGCTCGCCACCTGGTGGCTGCTTTGTGTACTTGCTGCTTTACTCTACATGCACAGCTTTTATTCGTTGTGAGTGGCAGTGAATACATGCATGTGTGAAGTGATATTTGCTTCCAAGCATGTTTAATCAGCCTCATAAATGATAACAGAAATCTGAGACCATACAATGTAAACTTTAGTTTTGACAGTCCAGCTAACATATTAGAGCTGAGTGGGCTTTGCAGGAGGTTGCCTTAAAGACAGAGAATCTAAAGAGGAGAGGTTTCAGAGCTAAGCAGCTTCTGACATGTGCAGTATCAGAAAATAATAGATCTTTTTTAAAATTAAAGCTAAACATGAAGAACCAAGTTTTTAGGAAAATATGAGGAAAATTTCTAGGAAATTAGCAGGAAAATGAAGAAAAACATAACACTGAAGCCTGCTTTTTTTTTTAAAAAAAAACTGCAGGTAGTAACATGGACATCAGTGTCTATCAGCCTGCAAGCAGCTATTAGCTAAAGTCAATCATGCATGCATGATGGTTATTTAGAGGGTAATGATACTCACTGACAGAGCAGCGTGAGGACGGCAGGCCTTATGATCATTAGCACATCAGGACGCGTGTCTGTTGGTCAGTGACAGAGATTTACAGCCTGAAGAGCTGCAGCTGGAGGACAAACCCTCCTTTACTTACTCCAGTTAAAACAAAACATGCTGTTACCACTCACCGTTTACTTCACTTCAGCCGCTGATGTTGGGTGGGAACATTTGGGAACATCTGGCTTGCAGCGATGGATGGATCTGCAGTCAGGGTCCTCCACAGAAAACTCAGAAAACATGTTTTTGGAGCGTTGTGCTTTGTGGGGATTGTCGTGTTGAAACGGGAATGAGACAAACAGAATCTGTGAATTGGGTCGGGTAAGGTGTTACCGCGATCTCAGAGCTGTCCACCATCTGTCGGGAAGAACAAAGAACTGTTAAAGGCTGACTTTGTTTTGTTAAAACCAAACTTTCATCTCAGTATCTCAGTGTTCCTGCTCCTTCTTCTCCTTCACGGTCTGTGGAAACATTGAATTCAAAGGTATTCTGATCATTTCCAGTTCCACATTTTTGACTCTACAGCAGCTTTGCATGATTCACACTTCAAAATAATCCTTCTTTATTTTATACTGGACCTTGGTGCAGCCTCTCACTTCATCCACACTCCCTTTAAGCAACTTTCTTCTGACTGGCTGCACCTGTCTCTTAGTTTGACTTTTACACTACCACCTAAATATAAAAAAATCAACATTAAATATTACATTATTCATGTTTCCATGGATAAGTAAGCAAATGTACTTCATTTGATCTTTTATAACTTTATATAGCTAAAGCAATTTTTTTTATCCAACTTTTTTCATGGATTAGGAAATTAGATTTCTTTAACAAATCTGTGTTTATTTAATCTGGAAAATATCATTCATATTAGATTATATTATTAAATGTTCCATGTCATAACTAGTCAAACTAAAGATAAATTTGATTTTAATCCTGGATCTGTTATAAATTGCTTCAGCCTCCTTCTGTAACTCATCTTATTCAGATGCTTATCAGCAAAAGTTTCCCTGGTTTCTGCAAATGAACCCCAGCCATGCTGTGTATATGTTGAGGGCTTTTGTTATGAAAGGCAAGAGCAGGAAGCCCTTCTTACAGATGCTTAGAATAGATCAGGTTTCTGGTTCAGATTGGGCAGTGACTTCCAAACAGAATAGCAGGTGGGAGGGGCTTTGGTGCTCACTGTGTGACGGAGATGACCATATAAGGATACCCTCTCAGTATGACATCATGCAGATCCAAAAGTAGAAAAAAAACAGTGATAAACTGAGTGTTTAGAGCAGTCTGCAGCCTGAGTTTTGCGCTCACAGACACTGAGCTCATTATTAGAAACTTTGGTCATGTTTAATCTGAACCTGCAGCACTGGAACAGGAGCTTTTTAAAATTAAAAATGTTGCATTTTGGCTGATTAACTGATTAATTGGTTTATAGTGAGAAACCCTCCTCAGGGTCCAAAGTGTTTTTATGGTGTGGATGCAGGACCTGCTGTGACTCAGTGACCTCCTTCATGATGCTTTGTGCGGTATGATGGAGGCTCACTGGGTTCAATAACAGGATAAAGCCATGAGAATATTTATCCAGAGTATAAATGAATCAAGAACAATTTCCCTGAGTCACTCATATATAAAAAAGGATAAAGTGCAGTTTTTATGCTCAATCATCTTGGCTCAACTTTGCAAACCTCATCATCTATCAGCTGCCCCTCCTGCCTTTAATCATTTCAGGGACTCTTGAAGCACTCTGAATCCGGTTAGATTACGTAACCTTTCTGTTTAGCCATTCTTCCCTCCACTTTCCACTGTATGCGGCCTTTGTAACGGTGACGACAGTTCCCTTTTGCATGAAGAAAACAGTCATTTAGCATCATCTCTGCTGTGCTGAGCCTTTGTCAGCGAGCAGAAAGCTGCAGGACAAAAATCTGTCCCGCAGATCCACATGGCCTCACCTACACCGATACACCGCCAACAGTGCAGCATCTGGATGCAGTCGACCAAAAGCCAATGTACATGCTAGCCCGCATCTTTTATTACTTTCATCTGATTTCACTGGGTAATTACAGCCTCCATCACCACCTCCTCTGCTTGTTAAAGAGACTTTTTGTTCATCAGCTACAAAAACACTGAATGATCTGTAAAGACGTCTTATAGGGTTTTCACTCTGGTTTAGTTTTCTTTTTACAGATTACAGATATGGACGTTTCTGTATGTTATTGGCTGAAGGAAATCTGAATGTCAGTCAAGCCAAATGTTCACAGTCTTCATAAAAGCAGCAGTAACCACCTTCATGTCACCCGCTGCTGTCTGGACTCCATCTTTTGAAGTCTTAATGTTAGTATTTTGACCTCCATCATGTTGGATTTTGAACACAGGAGTGACCACATGTGGATGAGAGGGTGGAGTGCTAAGTTATGAGCTAATGCTAACTAGCTTGGTGATCCACAGACTGTATGGGAGCATCACACAGACACAGATACCTGCTAATCAGTGCTCAGTAA
This sequence comes from Paratilapia polleni, assembly GCA_015106735.1. Classification (NCBI taxonomy): domain Eukaryota; kingdom Metazoa; phylum Chordata; class Actinopteri; order Cichliformes; family Cichlidae; genus Paratilapia; species Paratilapia polleni. Next base: position 7,752 of record VUQI01018025.1, on the reverse strand, counting down.
CATCCAATCAAATCCCAGAATTTCACTGAGCACCAAAACTGGAGCTCAGCCTTCTTGGACCGTCTGTTAGTCCAATTAACCGCACAGCA
>VUQI01018024.1:5072-29814 GCA_015106735.1 Paratilapia polleni | reverse complement strand
GTATGATGTTCCTTTTCTGAAATGCTGTGTTACTTTTACACCAGATGTAATGGGACACAAACGTTCCAAAAATTTCAACTTTTGTCTCGTCAGTGCACAGAAGATTTTCCCAAAATCCGTTACTTCAAGAGAACAGCCACTTCACACTCAGCATAGATCCTTATTACATTTGGCCCTGTACACTGCATAGCAGGATAAAGTTATTATTGAATCTAAATTATTTCACTTAAAACGTAAATCACACCCCAATATGCTTCATGCTGTCTCAGTTGTTAATTCATTTCAGGCTCCAACAACTTTTCAATTTTACATATCACAGGAACACAGTAAACAGAACTGTGAACAAGCTGTGTTCTGTACATTAGCAATGACAAAACTTGCAGATGAGATATTTTAATAGCTGAAATTTACTGAGTTGATATCTGACTAAAAATAGTCTTAGGCTTCATTTTGACTAAGTGGAGCCTGTGTAAAAAGTGCATTTGAAAGGAATTGCTGCATTAACAAATACTGTTCAGGCAAGCCCATGTTCCCAGTAGAGGACATTCTACACTGTACTGTTCTGTTGTAATCGTCACTCGGAAAGATAGGAACTACTGAAAGAATTCTTGTCTTTAAAAATAATTTCACTCACCAGAACTGAAGCACAAACTTCTGGGATGGTCGGTACCAAACAACAAGCCATAAGTTTAGTCAGATATTCCATTAAAATGCTCCAGAAGGCACCAACAGCACTCACAGAGTGAAGGGGTCCAGGTTAATGATTCAAAATACCAAAGTCGAGGCCTTGCAGACATCAACTTGAATGTTACTAGTTTTGGCAGTTGTTGTTGGGGTTGAGGAAATTTCTTATCTGTTCCTGTATAAGCAAGATACATTCTTACACATAATTTACTGGCAGTATGTTCCACTCCAATATGAAACAGGTAACTCCAGTTGCCAGCTCCCAGTAGCCATCAAAGGGGAATAAAAGTTGTTTTCACATTGTGAAAGTGTAGTTTAGTTCAAATCACTGCAGTGATCACAAGTGGAGGTGTGTGATAGCAAGGTTTCAGTAAGCATACATCCCATATCATGTGAAAGACTACAGCATATCTCACTAAATAAACAAATAAATAAATAAATCTACTGCTCAAAAAATTAAGGGAACACTTAAATCACACCTTAGATCTTGATGAATGAAGTATTCATCTTTTACATCTTTACTCTTATACACTCTTTAATTTGTTGAGAATAAAATGACATAACAGCGAAAACCAAAATCATCAACTCTTTGAGGGCTAGATTCAAAATTACACCAAAAAATCAACGTTAAAAATTGAAATCACAGGCTGATCCAACTTGCAACATAATATGGCTCAATAGTGTTTATGACCCCTCATATATGCACTCCCAACAAGGTCTGGGCATGTGCCTGATAAGAGAGTTTATGGTGTCCTGGGGTATCTTCTCCCAGACCTGGATCAGGCTTTCAGTGAGCTCACAGTCTGTGGACTTTCTCTAGAAAAAGAACAATAAACACCTTTTGTTCACTTTGCGTCAGCGCATGAAATGCACATACATTAAAGAGCCTAAGTGACAGTACCATGTAACTGTGGAAAGATCTGGCGAATAGTGAGAGGAAACCCTGTCCATATAACAGCAGGTGAGTGATGGCTTCCAGGTGCACTGGCAGGAAAACTCAGGAGCCTGGAGACAGCCCTTTCTCTGGATCAGATGCAGAGTTATGCACACCCACCCACACAGAGGGAAATATAGAGCTGAAGAGAAAGAAAAAGATAGATCAGGTTGGCTCTGGAGGACAAGGGGACCATTACATAAACATGCATGTTCTTGACATTCTGTCATTCTTAAGATTAGCTTTGGCTACTGCAATTTTCATGGATATGACGAACCTGCGAGTATAACATCTGAAGTTATTTCTGATAGGCTTAAAATCTAAACAAATATCACCAACATCAGACAACACAATCATATAGTCTTGTGGTGGTCATGCTGTTTCAGGTTTCCACATCATACTTCTGTGGGCTTCTCATACAACCAGGATTGGTTTCTACTGGTTCTTGTTTATGGTGGTCGAAAAACAGGTCAGCAATAAGGGAAAATAAATAAATAAACAGCTCACACACTGTAGGGCTCCAGTTTTATCTGTTTATTGCATGTTAACATTTCAGGAACATCTGCTATTCATCAGACTGATGAATAGGCAAAACTGGAGCTTCACAGTATGTGATCCGTTGATTTCTTATATTTATTGTTGGTTTATAAACTATGCATAGTTTCCATGTCTCACAGGCATGTTTGTTAACTCAGATTTTAGAAGAGAACAGAAACCTTCCAGTATCAGACACACATGTCCACAGCATTTTAGTGTTGTACTCCCAACATGCATCAGTCACTACAGTGAAGCTCAAGCTATTATGAATTACAGAGTTTAGGACCCAAATGCAGAAGGAGAGACTAAATAAATCAAAAGCAAACCTTTATTTTAGCTGGTAAATGTTCACAATGCAAAGTCCACCAGAAACACAACCACAGTCCAAAACTTACAGGAAACACACAGAGGAAGTTAACAGATGCTGTGACAAAGACTAAGGGGAAGACAGTACTATTTATACACAAAGAGGTAATCAGGAGGGTAAAGAGACACAGGCATAGCTAAAGACAATGACAAAGACACAGGATGATGAGATAGAAAACACTGAGGGAACAAATACAAAGGGTACTAAAATATAACCAGAAATTAAAACTCAAAATGCTAGTAATAACTGAGAATTCAAAACCAAACAACAGATAAAACTAAGAACAGAAGATTCCCAATATATAATATCAATAACCTGAAACTTCAAAATATCTCACAAAAAACCCCAAAACCCACAGACCATGACATAAGCATCCAAGTAGCAATGAATAATGTTTTAAAAGCTTCAAATTCATAACTATGTTAATTTCTCACAGTTCAAAACTGCAATTAACAAAACTGATGTGTCCATATTTATATTGGTCAATAGGTGTTAAAAACCTGTATTTCACATATTTATCATTTGTTTGCATTTTTGGTTTTAAAGGTTATTAATTTTTATTTTTGACAGAACATCAATACATCAAGACCCATGATAATAAAAGTACACTGTGGCTAAACATACAAGCATAATGTTTTTTTCTGTATATTTTAAAAGCTTTTAAACTCATAACTAACTATATTGCTCATAATTCAAAATTGCAATAGCCAGAATTGATGTGTTTAAATTGGTTAACAGGTGTATTTACATACATTTGCTTTATTTTCTATTTTTATTCATATTGTAGACCAAAAATCACTTGTTTGAAGTTGTTATTCATGTTTAAAAATGGTCCCACCACCAAAACCAAACCATTGTATTAGAGGAATCTATCGTTTTTATATGTTAATAAATCAAAAAAGAAATGGACATGAATTTCCAAGTCACACAGTATTTAGGCAGAATCATTTGTGCTGTCCATGTAAAGAGGCCAGATGTGGATATGAGATGCACATCAGGGTATCAGAAGCATCAGTGCTAGCAGGAGGGTGAGGACAGGAGAGGCCATCATACCAGGAGAGAAGCCAAAAATGCTAAAGTGGAAAGAAAGTAACAGATTGAATGAATTATACACAGATAACTTAAGTAATGGAGTTCTGAATAATGTATATCTAGCCATTAGGCCTGTGGTGGTTTACTAGGCAAAATCTGTGTAGTCTGCAAGATTCAGCAAATAATACACAAACGTGTAATGTACAGGTTGGTGCTGCTATTGTATACCTGGCCGTAAGTAGACATAAACTAGCATATGCAATGAAATAAATAATCTTTATACAGAAATCACTGTTATATTTTCAAGTGCACTAGTTTTTACACCTAGCAACAACAACAACACATTCCTGCAAATAAAAAATATTTGAGAGAAGTGGTATACCTGTCATCTGTTGTTTTTGGCATTGGAATGGAGGTGGGTGGGGTCCTGTAAAGTCATAGCATTATTTGATGGTTATGTTAAAATCTCAGTGCAAAATTCAGTATTAGTTCACTATTATCTTATTGATTACTTTGTAAACACACACCAGTTTAATGTTACACTAACAAAAATAGTGGTTGGAGACTGTAGCATGACTGAAATTACTGGGACCATGTGCACTGAACTTGGGATCTAGCTGCCTTTGAAGTGGTTACAAGGTTTGTGACCACTCGCAGTCAGTTGCGATCTTCAAAGTGGCACACATAACAGCTCAGTCACACTCAAGTAAAAATAGGACATAACCTCCTTGTGACTAGGTGATTGCATTGAATTTGGTTGCCAGGTGATTGTATTGAATTTTTTCACATTCGGCAACTGATTGCAAGTTGTTGCAAAGAGATGAGTTGCAGATGAGTTGCAGTCATCGCCTCAAACTGACAGATTGATTGCAACATGTTGTTAATCTGTCTGCATTTATAAATTAGACGGCAATTATTTGCGACTCTTCCCCAATCTGTTTGAGAGTGACTGCAGTCAATCTCAAACAGACTGTGGACTGTGATTGTTTGGACACCTGGTGGGAGGGCCTTGGAATATAGCGCTATTAAATACAGGAAATGCTGATTCGGAGATGCCGTGTGTTGCTACATCGTGGGTGGGATGATTGAAATTATTTACTTTAAATACGTTGTTTTTCATTTGATTCCTAAATTAAGTATTTATTTATTTTGGATTACGTGTACTGTTAAGTTAATGTAACTTAATCTAACTGTTAGTTTTGCTTCTTTGGAATTAGAGTTTGTTAATGTCTGTTCCCCCTGCGTGTCCATGATGTTTGATCAGCCAGTATATAAGTTCCTCTTTGTCTCTAGTTTGTTAGGTCAATTTGGTTTGTTTAGGTCGAGCTTGGTTCTGTTTGAGTAGATAGTTTGTTATGTTACTTTGTGTTACCATTACAACTTGAGTTTACTTCTGTTTATCTGACTTCTTTTAAGGGCCCAGCATTATGATTTGTGATAATGCATTATGAGTTTCTCTAAAATTATTTGGATAAAATAAAGCCCACTTTTCCAAAATCTACACTTTGTTCCTCATGCCTAACCAGCTCAGTCCTTCACACATGTATATGAAAATCTCATCAGTGCAAGACCCTACATCAAATTTTGAAGTTCACTGTTATATTACTTTATTAATATGGACCTGTTTGTGTGACTAGTTGTAAAGCATCAGTAGCATTAAATCTAAATGTTCAAGTGCTCTAGTTTTTACAGTGAATGACAACAAAACGTTCCTGCAAGTGTAAAATGTTTTAGAGAATTGAAGTACCTGTCTTCATCTGTTGTTTTTGGAGTTGGAGTGGAGGTGGGTAATGTCCTGTGAAAGTCAAAGCATTATTTGACAGGTATGTTAAAATCTCATATCAGTGCAAAGTTCACCAATTTCATTAGTTGTTTTTGAGGTTGGTAAAATTGTGTAAGACTGATGACATTATTTGACTTCTATAATAAAAACTAATTTCAGTGCAAAATGCTGCATTATTTTTAAGCATTGCTTTTCAATTATGAAACTTAATTTTATAACATGTCCTACCGTGATGAGCAAGGACCTTTATCTTGATCTCTGGGAGGATGTGTAATATTCACTGGTCTCACTTGAGGACATGGCAGTGTACTTCCATTAACTAGAGGAGTGAGATCTTTCAAAAGAAGAAATTTAAAATAACTGAACAGTTTTTTCTGTTGTTAAATGATTTAACTGTTTTAAGCATTAGTATTGTAAAATTCACATTCAAGTTGGCATTTAAGTTTAGCAATGAAAATATTTAAATTGCCTTGGAAGCTGAAGACAAAAATGGCGTCCCCTCCCTTGAGGTAGTCTCTAGATTGAATTTCTTCCAAAGATGCAAAAATTCCATAACCGTACAGAATCCCAACATAGAATTTCTCATTATTCTCATCTACAATTTGAAATCCAACCTCACGAGGATTGCCCCAAATGGCAATATCTGTGTACAGAAAGCATATATAACATAGTGGTTAATTGTGTAGTTTGTAGAAGTTTTTAAGGTTGTCTTTATGTTCCTGTAAACATACCGCTGGAGCTGAGCTTACTTGGGTCAGTGGTGAAACTCCTTTGCTTTGACATGTGCAGCTGGATGTTGGGGTTTTGATCCAGCATTTGGAAAGTAATTTGCCTTTGGGAGAAAGGCCACTCCAGCTGGTCATCATAGTCACCAGACACGAGTTGCACATATACTCCAAAAAAACTCTGAAAGAGGTTTATAGCTACCCGGTAACCATAGCCCTCACTGGTATACTGGCGTGGGCTGTACATAATGGTTCCAGGTGTACTAGTGTTCAAAAGTTTCTCAAAATCATTAATCTGCCAGGTTCCATCTGGACACTCAAGCTCTGACAGATTGATGTCATCAATTGAGAAGCCACCTGTAGAGTTTCCTGCTCCTTTACGAACCTCAAACTCCACCTGGAACTGCTTGGTGGCATTCAAAGGAACATGGTGGAATGTCCAGTGAGATGTTTGTGGACCTGGAGGGAGAATTCTTGCATGATTACATTTCAGTTTTTGACTAATAGGTGAACTAAGAGATATGGCTTAAATGCATTTTGTGACAAAAGGTAAAACGTGAAACATTTACACTTATCTAATATAATCTAAAATAATAATGGATAATCACACAGCCTGTTACCAGTGATCTGTCCCATGAGGCGGATGGTTCCTGTGGAGTCCCATTCATCTTCAAACTCTCTGATCCAGATGTTAAGTTCATCTGACTCGCTCCCACTGTGGTAATAGTAGAACTGCAGACACTGGACATGACATTCCCTTTGGGGAGTCATCCTCTTGGTCTCCAACCAGGCTGAGTCTGCCTCCTGACCTGATATTGTGCTAGCATGCATGAAGTAACCTGCATCCTGACCTAGAATGTTGTTCAAAACAATATTATAGCAGACCATAAAAGTATTTATTATTATTTCTGGCAGCTTACTTTGAAAGAAAACATTGCTGAGGAGAAAAGAGAGCAGAAATTACCCAAATAAAATTGTATTTTATTAAACATTGTGTAATAAAAAAAAAAAATACAAATTTGAATTTAGAAATTTTGAAACATTACCATGATAACCAGTTTCACTGGGTAGATTGGTGTGGTCAGAGCTAGGACCCCCATAAACATCTGTTACCATTTCCCAGCCATTGGCACTCTGTGAACAGCGACTCATTTGACACATTGTCCTATTAGAAAAGCCACAGTACATCTTAAAGGCAATGGCTGAGTCTGTAGAGATGAATCAAGAGCACAATACTGAGGCCTTTTAACTGACTTCAAATCCAAATTTGACAGTTTTTTGTTTATTTAAAGATTTTTATGCACACATTGGAACTGTGTGTGCAACATACTTGAGTTACAACACACAAAAAACGCCTGCGTACCAGCAGGCGTTTTTTGATAACAATGAAATTTTACTTGTTTTTCATATGAGGTAATGGATCATAGCATTAGATTAGGCTTCTGTTGTAGGCTTTTATTAGGTGATTGATATCAACGCTCTCATGCTCAACTTGTATGGCTACTAGTTAAATAGTAACATCCAATTATATTAATGTGGGAGAGTCATCATCATTATTATTATATTACGTTCATGTCCTCCTGTTCCTCCTGAACGCTGGATCAGGTCTTTATCCTCTCCAGGATATTCGAGTGGGCGTGGGAGTTTGCTCAACCAGTTCACATGTTTTGTGGACTTGGAGAAGGCATTCGACCGCGTCCCTTGGGGTATCCTGTGGGAGGTGCTTCGGGAGTATGGAGTGTCTGGCCCGTTACTACGGGCCATTCGTTCTCTGTACAGCCATACAGCTCTGGGTAGTGACCGAAAGAACAAGATCGCGGGTACAAGCGGCGGAAATGAGCTTCCTTCGAAGGGTGGCTGGCCTCTCCCTTAGGGATGGGGTGAGGAGCTCAGCCATTCGGGAGGACCTCAGAGTAGAGCCGCTACTCCTCCACATCGAAAGGAGCCAGCTGAGGTGGCTTGGGCATCAGGATGCCTCCTGGGCGCCTCTTGGGTGAGGTGTTCAGGGCACGTCCCACTGGGAGGAGGCCCCGGGGTAGACCCAGGACACGGTGGAGGGATTATATCTCTCGGTGTCCCCCCAGATGAGCTGGAGGAGGTGGCTGGGGAGAGGGAGGTCTGGGTTTCTCTGCTTAGGCTGTTGCCCCCGTGACCCGGCTCCGGATAAGCGGAAGAAAATGGATGGATGGATGGCTGGATGGACGTTCATGTCCACAGCCTCTACCTTTTATGCTATAATTAGTGATTTAAATGAAACTTGGAGTTTATCTGTGGGTTTATGAAGAGGGGATTTATTATCAAGCTGATGTTTTAATTTCTTGAACTCAAGGAAGCTTGGAGGGAGAAGGTAAAATTGTCAGTTCTTTAAATTGCTCTCTTTGAAGTGGCTGGATTGAAAAGTTTGGACATGGGCAAATTTCTATATATATTTCAGAGTTTTGAGTATCTTGGTTATTTATTGAATATAACCAGCTGAAAGTTGTTTATTGGAGTGCCTATGAAATTGCTGGGTGCAGCCAGCCTGACACATAGGATTAAACAAATGAGCCATAAGAGTTCATTAGTGAGCTGTAGAAGTACTTCTTTCTACTGTTTGACAGAACCAGGCTGTCTGTGCTCCCATGTTTCTAGTCTCATATTTACATAATTAAACCATCTGATCGCTGTATGGTCATGTTTTTTGCACAAATGAAAAAAGTGGTATTGACTCATCAAATGTAAATCATCATGAGAGAGTGAAAACACTTTTTTAAAGGTTTAATTTCTCAAAAAAGCTTCTGCTTCTGAGGTTCTGAAAATGTGAAACTAACTGAAAGGTGCAAGCAGTCACGAATCAGACTGATTTAACATTCACTGGATTGGATTTTGAAGGTAATAGTTGACACAGAACAGCACTGATAGATTGTTCAAACATCTAATTGACGTATGTTTGTGTTTTTCCTGTCACAGTTGTGGTTTCATTTTTCATGCATGCTGCATATTCACAAGGGCAACAACAGTGAGCGTAAACTGCCTGTTTGGGATAGAGTATTGGGTTGACAAAGAGAGGTTGCTGTCTGCATCTTATCACCTACCAGCAGTCAGTGCTGGCTGATGTTAGGCATAATCATTATCGTTCTTGAACCTTTACCTTTAAAAGTAATCCTACTGGACATTTTGGAAAGCAATAACATACGTTTATACTGTAATACACACAGGTAGAAAACACCAGTAAAATTCCTGAGCTGAAAGTATTCTTAAAACTCAATATCTCTAAAAATAATATAAAAATTGGTTACAAATGTGAATGTGACAAAGAAAATAATTAATTTCCTTTCATTAATGGCACATTATTTTCATGGTGCTATTAGTAATTGTAACAAACAATCACAAAGCATTCCTAAAACTGGGTGTTGGTCCCCTTAATCTTCAAGCACTTACTGCATTTGTAGAGCAGGTTTAGCTCCTGAACGTCACTAGGACTCATTTCCAGTCGTTGACCAATCACATTCTGGAATTTTGGGTCTTTGGTGATAATTGTAGAACCGTTGCCATTGGAGAAATCATCTTTGCCATAGTGCATCACTGACAAGTAGTCATATGGGACTCCATGGGTGGTGCTCTCATCACTGCTAACTATTCTAAAATTGGGCTCATAACCTATGTGACACATATAAAAACCAAACTGCACATACAGTATTCTGCATCAAAAAGATTTTGATATCATCAGAGAAGGTTAAAGCATATTTCACTATATTGATTATACACTATTACTCGATCAGACAAATTATTGAAAATTATATTTTGAGGAATTTGATAAATTCATTGGTTCTTTTGTGAATACTTTTGATACTCATGGTTTTATTTTAACTATTTCAAAGTGGTTGATATGTTTTTGTAGACTGGTTTATTATATAGCTTTAAGATAAGTATCCCAATAGAAATAGCAAAGACAATAACATCATAATAAAAGTATTAATCAGACCTTCTAGGATGTTTTCAAATTTAATCGTCACATAATCATCTCTGTCATATCTGGACTGTTCATGGTAGAAGCCAAGAGCATGAAGGAACTCATGTTCAACAATGGCAATGTAACCACAACCTATCCCGATGGAGAGTTCCTGTCCATTGCTTATTATCTGTCCAATATATGACCAACATCTGAAATTAAAGAAGAAGCACTGATCAGTACCAGTCATATATTTAGATATATTTTATGTAATTTATCTCATGAAAATTGAATCTATAAAAGCACAAACAAAAAAGTCTGAAAATAAACATCAGAAATCAGAAAGAAAAAAAAAAAAAGACATGTTAGACAACTGATAGAAGTGATATCCCTGCTTTTGCATATTACTCTAAGACATATTGCTCTAATAAATTATTTCTAGATGATAAAGTTGAGGGGTGGGTGGTTACTTTGGTGGTTGCTTTACAAAACTAAGTCAGTCAAGTCTTGTTGTTCACTTGAACATGCTGTTTTCTTTTTCCATTATGTGGCTCCTATGTGGCAACAGCCTCCAGCTTATGGATATGTATCAAAAATTGTACTTTCCTTGCAACAGTTCACAATAAGCGTGCTCCTATAGAAATACAATTATTCTTTTTGATGCATAAAAAGTATACTTACCAAGGTCTTTATTCAAGACATAGGGTACTGGGGATGTCCACAGAATGTTTTCATTAATAATAGTACTCCTCTGTGTGTTTGTAGGCTAAAATATAAGGAACGTGTGTCTTGTGACATAAAAATACAAACTTAATATGTACATAGATGTCATAATAGTAGATACATTTTTATCTTAGAAAAAATACTAAACTCACCTCCAAAATATCATCATGTAAAAATTCTAAGATAAAGCATTAAAAATGAGAAGTCGGTCACTAATAGTCAAGTATAGTTGCATAAAGTTGAAAAAACAAAGATCTCCCCTCATAATCAGTTTAGTTATAAGAAGATGTTGAACTTTACCCCTGTTTATATCAGGAATGTCCTTTTCTTCACCAATGACTACAAAAAGAGATTTTTTTTTTTTTTTAAATATCAAGAATAATTAACTTAATTTCATGGAATAAAATGGAAAATAACAAATTATATAACTTACCCACTAGTTCTGGTCCATTCTGCAAAAAAAAAATCAAAGCAATATTAAAAATAAATATTTGGTCACATTAACATTGTATGTAATAATATAAAAAACTGTATCTGTATTTTTAAATGGCTATTAGGGAACACACACTACACTTACTGGTCAGCCTATAAAGCTCAAATTTACATTTTTCTTTTCAAGGGTTTATGCGATTTTTTTTTTTTTAAATCTGTGCTTTCTATTCAGCATTGTTTTAAATGTGTCATAATGACTATAAAACACACTTGAAGCACTATTTGCAGATAGACATTAAGATTTCTTTCCTTGTTTTTTGGTGAACTAAAAAACATGGTGATTCATGAAATATTAATTTGACAAGCATAAAAATAATATAAAATGTCTGTCTAATCTGTATTGGCCCTGTGATGGAACAGCACCCTGTCTAGGGTGTATCCTGCCTCTTGCCCCTATGTCATTTAAGACAGAAGTTAGATAAGTGATATACAAAATGCATGGATAAATAGAAAAATAACAAATCTTACTGGGTTTAATGAGAATGCCGGCAAAATTGCCATGCTCACAATAAGAAAAATGTATCCCTTCATCCTCATGGTGTGTCATGAAAATCTAAATCAACAGAGATTAGACAAAGAACCACGAAAAACAAACAAAAAGGAAAAAAAAAAAGAAATAATATCACAGATACATAAATATACTCATTTTGACTGAAATCTGCTTTGGATTTTATTTTCAACTTAACATTTTAAAGTTTACATTTTTAGTTAAAAATATTTTTAATTAGCTTTTTAAAGAAAAGTGAAAAATGTATTTACCTTCTGCCACACTTGTCTCTTCCTCAGCTGCCCATGAAAAGCTTTGGCTGAGACAGGGAAGTCACTAATACTTTTATGCAACGTAAGCTACATTCTTGACCTCTCAGACAGTCATGTATGAACTTGTCTAGTTATGCTCTTCCTTGGTTAGGCTTTGTCAGTACCTGTTATCAGATTTCTGTGACATTAACAGAAGATCATTAATAATTCCATTACTTCAAGCCACTTCACACTCAGTTTTTATTCATAAGTTCAAGTTCTGTTGCATTTAATTTAAATAATAAATCATACATTAAACTGCTTCCTGCACAAATTACAGATAAGAAAACGAGGCTTGTGGGATTATAATTGGGAAAAACTAATAAACTGATGTAAGAGAGAGTGAGAAAAGCAACAAAAAAGTAGTAATTTCACATAAATGGAGAACCAGTTAAATTCATTCTTGCTTTCACATTCGCTTTCCTTTCCTCATTCATAAAGTCAAAGTTCAGAGCAGAGAGAATTAATCTGCAGAAGTTTTACAAACACTGAAATCCCAGTTAGACAATAGTTCACGATGTTTTGTACTTAACATGAGCGCTTTTACAATCATTCAGTCGTCAATATAAAGACGGAGACTGCGATTACATCACAGATTTATCATCAACTCGGGTTAAAATCTATAGTCTCCATCTTTCTAACGCTGTGACTCTGTGGACAGTAATGCAGCTGTCAGGCTGTTAGTCAGTTTCCTTGCACTGGAAACATTTACTGTAGCAGTAAGTGTTATTGTAGCAATCATTGTTTAAGTCAAACTTAACTGTATAAACCTTTAGCTATATAACACACTGATCAACGATCAATCATTTGTCGTGTTGTAATCGGTCACACTGATGGAAAAATGTCTGTCACAGTTGGATCTTGGAGATGATGTGAATATTTGAGTGAAGATGAGGCTGAAATGACTAACGTGGAACTAAATATATTTTAAAGTGACTTTTTAAACACAGGCTGCAGTCTGATTGTAATCTGATTACATTTCAATTTTGAAATTTTTCACAGATTGAGATTCAGTCATTACATAATGCCAAACAACATTTTAAAAGGTACAGTGTCTGAAATTCAGAGTCTGAACCTCAGCATATTTTCCACTAAAAATCACCTAAATCAGTTTCAGTGTGTCTACCCAGAACCGTATCCTCCCAAAGGTATCATACTGTAGGCTCCATGACAGATCAGCAAACCATGTCCGGGTCGGAATCCCCTTGCACAGCAGGGCAGATCAAAAATGGATAAGGATCACGGATTCATCCCAGATCCAGTCATTTCCTAGCTCATCCCGTTTGCATCCGTTTTGGATCCCTTCATAGCAGCTGTATTCCTTATTTAAAATGGCTCAGCCTTACAAAATTATGCTTACTTAAAGCTTAGACATTTCTTTGCCTTTACTGATAAAACTTTACATTCATGAAAGACTTGGAAAGCTGCCCTACATTTTTTGTTAAATGTGAAACAGTTACTATAACATAACTCTTAGAATTAACAGTAAGTCAGTAAAACGTCTCTACTTTGGCTGTAAGAGAGCCATCTATCAGTGAAGGCTGATATTACATCAATTTATAAATGGTTAAACGCAGCTTTCCTGCAAATGTCATTAAGCATTTTGTAGCCGTGGCTGAAATAATGAAAGTCTCTCTCTCTCTCTCTCTCTAAATAATAATAAATAAATAAATAAATAAAGTTGTTACATCCCATCACACATTAAAGTTTTACTGATAATTACTGAAAAAAACGAAATGGTCATAAACTGCTGCAAAAACATCTTATCTGTTTTTCCACATTTTTATCTTCAGTTTCTGTCACCTACATTTTGTCCCTGTCAGGTTACAGAAAAATAATTAGATTTAAAAGTCAAATGTAAAATTAGGACTCCAGCTCCATCTAATGAAAATTCTAGATGGGTAAATGATGACCACAGACAATATAAAAAAAATCATAGCCCATATTTTATATCAAACTTTTATTTTCACTGTGATGATGACAGAATCGCACAAGTTGATTAAAACTACTCTTTTCTTCCCTCTTGTTTAAAAATAAATAAATAAATATCATGGTCCACACTGACACATGTTCACATCCTTCAGTCCACTTGATTAAAATGGAAATGCTCGTTATTTACTCGTTGCCATGGTGAATCGTGCTATCGGAGCTCCATTGATGATGGCTTTCTTTCTCTACTCACGCTCCCTCTCAACTCAGAGTTGATTGAATTTACTTTGATCAGCCTTTCTGGAACTGAAAACACAGAGTTACCAGAACAGAACATAAAATCAGAAAGTACACTTCAGATAATAGAAATTAATTTGTCAGTAAAGTGAACATCATGCACTTGGAAACTGATGATGACATGGTTCCCTTTAATCCTTTGGCTAAACTAAGCTCACATATTGCTGGCAGTAGCTGCATACTTATCAAACATACCTGAGGGTGATACTGACCTTTTTATCTAAGTCTTTCTTGAAAATAAAGTGAATAAATAAAAAGCACATTTCCTAAAATCACTCCAAAGAAGAGCAATAATGGCACACCCAATCATATACAGTGCATCCAGAAAGTATTCACAGTGCTTCACTTGTTCCACATTTTGTCATGTTCCAAAATGGATTAAATGCATTTTTCACCTCAAAGTTCTACACATAATACCCCATAATGACAAAGTGAAAAAAGTTTTATTGAAATTCTTGCAAATTTATTAAAAATAAAAAACAAAAATATAACATCACCTTTGAAGTGAAAAATGAATAAGAGTGTAACATGACAAAAAGTGAAACAAGTGAAGCGCTGTGAATACTTTCCGGATGCACTGTATTTGGTCATTTGTACGATTTCTACCAGAAAGAAAATAATTCTAGAAAACTCTATGAAAAAAAACAGACTGGGTTTATACAGTGGCTTTGGAAAGTATTCAGACCCCCTTCAATCGTTTCAATTTTGCTATGTTGCAGCCTGATGCTACAACTGTTTAAATTCATTTTTTCTCATTAATCTACACTCATTACAATTTCAGGATATTTTGTAAATTTATTTAAAAAAAGAAAAAAGAATATCACATTTACATAAGTATTCAGACCTTTTCCATTTCTCTTGAACGTTGCTGAGATGTTTCCACACTTAGTACAGAGATATCCTCAATCAAAACCTGTTCCACAGTGGTCAGGACCTCAGACTGGGCTGAAGGTTCACCTTCCAACATGACAATGACCCTAAACACACAGCGAAGACAACACAGGAGTGGCTGAGGGATAACGCTGCGAATGTCCTGGAGTGGTCCAGCCAGAGCTCTGACTTGAATCCTATCGAACATCTCTGTAGAGACCTGAAAATGGCTGTCGACCGACAGTTCCCATCCAAACTGACTGAGTTTGAGAGGATTTGCAAAGAAGAATGGAGAAAATCCCCCAATCCAGGTATGCGAAGCTTGCTGCATCATACCCAAAAAAACTCAAGGCTGTAATTGCTGCCAAAGGTGCATCAACTAAGTACTAAGTAAAAGGGTCTGAATACTTATGCAAATGTGGTATTTCAGTTTTTTCTTTTTAATAAATTTACAAAAACTCCTAAAATTCTGTTTTCAGTTTTTCATTATAGTGTACTTGTAGTATGTTATATTGTACCGAGTGTAGATTAATGAGAAACAAAAATTATTTAAACAATTGTGCTGCAGGCTACAACATAACAAAATTGAAAAAAGTGAAGTGGGTCTGAATACTTTCTGAACCCATTGAACATACAATCTTTTTAAGTTACTTAAATAAATAATGAATTTATACTTTAAAATAAGACAAATGAGTAAAAACAGAAACAATAAGGATAAGAATAAGAATAACATTTAATAACGAATATGAATGCACAGTAAGTCAGGCAGAAGTGAATAAAAAATTATATTAATAACAAAAAACACTGCCTTTTTTGTTTGCTTTTCATAACTTCGAGTAACTCGTACAGGTGATATTGGCTCTGTGAAAATAAACGAGACGCAATGATACATCACTAACTGTAAAAATGTGAAAGGAATGAGTGACGTGCATCAGAAGTGAAAACTGACTAATGTGAGTGCCTTCACTCATCAGCAGAATTGTACATAGATACATTTTCTCTTAGAAAAACACCTTTAAGACTATAAATAAAGTTGAATCAAAGTCTCCATTATCAAGCAACACTTTTTAATGGAAACACCAGTTCAATTAAGGCATTTTTTTAACTCGGAAAAGGAGATTATGGTAAGTGATAATGTTGACGATTTGCACAAACATGACTGACGTTGGCAGGCAATGAACTGAACATCATCACTTTTTTTCCTGTGTAACACAGTGTAAACCACAATTTAACAGTGACAATATGACTGTAATGTGTGTATTTCAAGTAAACAGCAGCACAAAAGAAGATTATCATTTAAACCATTCAAACTACTAGTGTTTACCCAATATAAATTAATTTAGGCCACTAAGTTATTTTTTGGGGTAATCCTCAAAACGTTGTAAATGTAAAACGTTTGTGGGCTTTGTACCTTTAACAGACAGATTAATAACTATGCAAGTCGACTACACCTAAATGCCATAGTGGTGTGGGGGTTAGCACCATCGCCTCACAGCAAGAAGGTCCTGGGTTTGAATCCACCAGCTGGCTGGGGCCTGGAGTGAATGGTTGTCTGTCTCTTTGTGTTAGCCCGGTGAGAGACTGGTGACCTGTCCAGGGTGTACCCCATCTCTCGCCCTATGACCGCTGGGATAGGCTCCAGCCCTGAATTGGATAAGCTGGAGAAAATGGATGGATGGCAGTTGATTACACACTGAGAAGGAAGTTGTGAGTTAAAAGACTTGTAGACTAAGGTTTTATTGGTTGTTGTTTTCACTATCAGTAGTATTGTTAGTAAAATTATATCATTGTTATTATTCTCACTGCTATTGTCAGAATCAGTATTAGTATCAGTATCTGTATCTTATTTGTCTGAATTTACACTTTAACATATAATTTTTAATTAATATATAAAATACATAAATATATATTACATAAATAATATCTAAAATTACATTATATATTAGATAGCTATTATACTACTATTATGTATTACAATATGTTTTAGCAATATATGTAAATACCACCCCACACCCAAGCACCCTTCCTCTTTCTTTCTTTCTCTTTCTTTCATTGCATTTTTTTTCTTCTGTCGCTATTGTCATTCCCTTTTTATTTATTTATTTAGTGTGGGGACCTTCGAGAGCAGGTGTTGTGGGAAGGTAGGCCAGGTCACTGATATATTTTCACCAACAATCCACTAGACTAATATCTCCCTCCTCCCCTAATAAAAAGAATCCCTCCTTAGGGTCTGGGGGCTGTTTTCACTTAGGGGAGATACGCATTGGGTTACCTTCCTCCTTAGGGTCTGGGTGCAATCCAAAGCAGCTTTAAGTGATCTAGATAAGCATAACGGTACACCATATACAACATCATAAAAGATAAAAGAATAATTTGTTGAGCAAAGAACAGAAACACTGCTGATCTGGGCAGTAATGGCACTTCCCCCACTCTGAAACACCATGGTACTGCTAATGAGGACCCTGAGCCATCCCCATGGTCCAAGGTCATAGTCAAATATTATTATTGTTATTATTATTATTCATCCATACATGCATTTTCTTCCGCTTATTCTATTCAGGGTCGCTGGTGGGGGCTGGAGCTTATCCCAGCTGTCATAGGGCGCGAGGCAGGGTACACCCTGGACAGGTGGCCAGTCTGTCGCAGGGCTAACACAGAGAGACAGACAACCATTCACACTCACATTCACACCTACGGCCAATTTAGAATTACCAATTAACCTAATCCTACTAACTGCATGTCTTTGGACTGTGGGAGGAAGCCGGAGTACCCGGAGAGAACCCACGCAGAGACGGGGAGAACATGCAAACTCCACACAGAAAGGCCCTGGCCAAATGGTGGATTTGAACTCAGGACCTTCTTGCTGTGAGGCAACAGTGTTAACCACCCCGCCACTGTGGTGCTATTATTATTATTATTATTATTATTATTATTATGTATTTACTAGAGCTCTCAATAATATCACTTTTTCGACTGAATAGAGCCTCATGCATCCACATAACCACACAACATGTTCATACACATGCACCTCACAAATAATTTTAATGAAACATGAAATATGCAAATATGTACAAATGTTGTTTGTTTGTTTGCGTTTTCCTGTCTCTTTTCTCAGTTGTCTTGTTTCTTGTTTCTGTCAGTGCACATTTTATCCTATTGTATGTATGTATGTATGTAATAAAATATAATAAGAAAATAATTTATGAAGCATTTAAGAAGCTGTTTTATCTTGCACAGAACATGTGCTAAAATTGTTCATAAAACGGAGATTATTTTTTGAAAAATGTTTAAGTGCCTTTATCTATTTAAACACTTTGTACTTTTTAAATCCTAAATCTGCATCCTAAATGTGCCTTTATTTTAAGAATTACTTTAGGTATTATTTATTTGATTTTCAGCACTCAAGGACTAAAAGGCTCACCAGGACTTTCTGGGTGTGGTTTAAGTAGATCTGACTCCTTGTGGAAATAAGAAAATAATATTTAAAAAACACATTCAAGTAAAATAAACAAAATGGTTTTAAATTTAGGAAGCCTGGGAAAGGCAGTGCATTGTGCTTTGTGTTCTGTTGGCTAGAGGGCACCATTGCATAGTTTTAACATTGCTGCCATCAATTCATCTGAACTAAAGGACTTTGTGAGTTGTTTGCCCCAGCATTCCCTGGTGCAGCAAACTTTGGGCACAAAACAACTTGGGTATCTTTAGGGGAAAATTGTGATTTCAGGTAAATTACGTACTCTGTTGTGGTTAGAAAAAGATTATTATGGTTACAATAATGCGTGTGTATTTGAATGACAATGTCATGGTTAGGAAAATGTCATTGAATATTAAGCTCATCTTCATAGTCTTTACCACTATTAGTTGAAGCCACCTAATGAATAATTTTCAGGTGCTTTTTTCCTGTTTTTCAGAATCTTCTGAGTGAGAAACAAATTAACCTTTGATAACACCTGAAGAGGAAACATTGATTTAAAAAAAGAAACTCAGTGAGTGTCGGGGAAAAAAGATGAGCTTATAGGTTCCCACTACAAACAGCTTTATTACTGATGTGTATTTACATTTTTAGACAACATTTGTAAAAAAGGTGGCCAACTCAATTAATTAAAACAAAATATTTAAATGCAAGTCAATTTTACTCACATAACTTGTTGATATGCAGCATTACCTTCATTTTGACAGATCCGCTGCCTTGCAACAGTTTCACCACTAGATGACAGTGTAGTCTTCTTTTAACACAGAAAGCATGTTTTCTGGGTTTACAGTGTGAGTCATTGCAGTTGTGGCAAAGCATTGTGACCCCTTTGGATTATTTTATTTTATTTTATTTTTTTTTACAAATAACTATGACCTAAAACATCTTCCAAACAGTAGATAAACAAATGCAAGAAAAATATTACACTTAATTGTTTATTTCTTAAAGAAAATGATCCAGTATTACACTGTGAGTAGCATAAGTATGTTAAACTCTAGGATTAGCAGTTATATAAAGGTGACATTAAAATCAAGCAATTTCAACTAATGGGATGACAATGACATGGAGAAGGTGTACTGCACATACTCTGATCTTAACAACAGGGAGTGAATTATGCCATGATTTGCCATGATATGATTTCTTAGGACTTGATACCCATCAGGCTGGAAAATCACAGCCAGATTGTGAACAAATAGTGAAAATTCAACATGCCATTTTACCCTCAAAAGGAGTGGTTAATCAACAGTGATCACTCCAAGCACAAGGTAAGAGCAAGTACTAGTCAGGGATGTCAGAAACCCAGGTTAAATTCTGAACAATTCAAGGTCTATCTTGCATTGGCTAATGAATCCACCATCAGGAGAACACTGCACAGTAGTGACGTACTTGCAAGGGCTACAAGGAGAAAGCTGCTGCTCATCAAAAAGAATACGGCTGCCCATTTGCTGAACAATGTTTTGAGGACAGAAAGGACCAAAAATATTTTGGAGTTTAAGAAGTATTCTGTTTGAAAAAGAAAATGACAACATTACATTTTAGCATAAGAATCTATCCTATCTATCAGGCATGGTGGTGGTAGTGTCATAGTTTGGGGCTGTTTGCTGTATTTGGACCAGGATAGCTTGTTATCATTGACAGAGCAATTAATTTTGAAATATACAAGCAATTTCTTAAAACTGTCAGGACATCTGTCTGCAAACTAAATCTCAAGAGAAAGTGGGTCATACAGCAAGACAACAACCTCAAGTATACAACTTGCTTTAATGCCTGCTAACATACTGCTTGTCAGTGTGGTATGCAGGCTGCTCTGCTGCAGATAAGAAAGTGCTCCAGAGAAGTTTGCAAAGAAAATCACTGGCTGCCCAAGGCCCTCTCTGGAGGACACTGCCACTTCATGCTACCTCAGCAGAGCTGCCAACATCATAAAGGACTCCACTCACTCTAGCCATCATCTCTTTGAGCTGTTGCCCTCTGGCAGACGTTACAGATCAGCCAAGGCATGTATCTCCAGATTCAGGGACAGTTTCTTCCCCCATGCAATAAACATATTAAATAAGGAAAAACACTAAAGGTATGCCACCCATCCTGACCTGAATACAACAGAAGAAGTTGTGGTGGGATCTGTGTGCACAGTCCATGTGAAGTCTGAAAACTTCCAAAGCTAAAAACTTCCAAACCACTACCAAAATGTTTCCTGCAGCTGTACAGTTGGAGGTTGAAACACCATGGGGTGGAAAAACACAAAAAAGGGAAAGCTGTGGTATTCACAGGTTCTACGTATGTGATCATGTTTGCTGCACCTGTCAGATGGCAGCTGACTGTTGTGTCCTGTATATCCAACATATCTAACCTTCTTGTTTTAAAATGTACACATGATTAATCACACATTTTATACACAAGCTTTCCCGAGGCATTTTAAACTGATGTTAAATAATAGCTTAACATATTTCTTGAAGTTGTTTTGTGGGTTTTTTGGGGGTTCTTTTGTCAAGAACATCTCTTCATAACAACCCTGTTCTAAAACAGAGCCATATTCAGATGCTGAACAATCAGCAATCAACACAGCCTGAGAGCATTTACAATGATCCAGTGACGTGCACTATCTATCTTATCACTAGTGGCACTGATCTGATTGTCAAACTAGAAGAAAAGGTCTAGTAACAACCTGTTATCTACATCAAAACAAGACCAGATCTCTGTTTGTTTTGTGGTGTATAAGGCAAGATGTGTCTTGTTCAAAGAAACTTGTTTCTGTCAAACAGTGTACCCCTCCCCTTAGTGGTCTGTGTTGTAGAGTTTGAATGGGGCAGACATCAGCCTAGGCTCCAAACAAAGCATGGGATCAAGTACTTAACATTACCTTTTGGGCATTTTGACTGATAAGAGAGTCTCAGCAATGCTCCTCACTGCCCACACAAATGCTAATCAGGTATAAAACAAGCTGAAACAGGAACATTTGTGATCAGATTTGAATTTTAAAAGCCTTACATATCCATCACATCAATGTGAGTGGCTTGTGTCACATTGACTGCAATGCTTTAAAATAACTGCATTAAGGAAATAGTGAATGCTAGGGACTTAGATTTCTTTAGCACATTCATTTAGAATCACAAATAAATTACCCCCTAAACCAGTCAAAAACAATAGCCGAGTAATAGTTGTGTAGTATCAAGAATGTCACATCATTTCTCAATGCAGTTTTTGCAACTGCTTTTTTGAAGTAACCAGGGAACAGACATGTTTTTTGTGTGTTGTACGTGCATGTAGATGCGTATGTACTATTGTCATTGGACTCTGACCCTCCACGTTGGATGCTGGCACTGTCAGTAGGGGCAGGATAAAAGGGATAAGGCCATGCATTATATATTAACAACAACAGGATGACGCACAGTTTTTGGTTTTGTTTTTTTTAATGACAGAGTATAAGAAGAATAAAAGCAAATACTTTTTCAGTAAAAGCAAAATATGTTAAATTTGATGACAATATAAATCATAAATCTTACAAATCTAAGGGATCAGCTTGTTAGACTCTCCACATCACATTGGTCAGCCATGGTTTCTTCAGTTTTGCTGCTTATGTGCAGTTGTGATGGCAAGCATTGACAAGTACATGAATAAAAGCAATAGTCTGCCTCTGGGAAAACCAGGAGACGAAACTATGACAGAAGCCAGGACATGTTAAGACATGGGAGTCAAAATATTTTTTTGCTTCCTGGAAAAAAAGAAAAAAACCCAAAAAACCAAAAACATAAACACACACACATTGACATAATGCTTTCCCTAGCCCCTTACCCTAACCCTAACCATCAGAAATGAATGCCTAACCCTAACCCTTACCCTAAACCTAACCTAACCTAATTGTAACCCTAACCCTAAAACCACGTTTTGAGCCTCTAAAATGCTCAAACGTGCCTTCAAATTCGGGAGGACCAGCGTTTTGTCCTCACAAATCATGGTTGGTCCTCACAACTATAGTTTTATGCAAATTTCTGTCCTCACAAAGATCTCTAAACAAGTACACAAACACACACACACAAAACAAACAAAAAAAAAAAAAAACCCAAACTGTGGCTTATGACCCCATGTGGTTCCTCCATGTATTTGAATGATGCACAAACATGTGCATCATTCAAATACATGGAGGAACTCGCTGCTATGTGCTTTCAGAATGACTTTACTTTTCTAAATAGATGCTTTTGCATGAGTATGTGTTGAAACAAGATGTCTTGTGATGAGATTTCTTTTAGAGTTTCACTTTCTTTTAAAGAGAGAAGTCGATACAAAAATTGCAAAGGAAATTGTTTCCAGATTTATGTATTTATTTCAGATAACTTACAGAAATTACAAAAAGGTCACAGTTTCAAACTTCACAACACAATAAAAACTAAATATTTACATTTTTGATAAGTGCAGGGGTTTGCTTTGAAATTTTTGCACTTATCAATAAATAATATGCTGTGGGTTTGCAAAGACATTAATTTTGTTTACAGTGCAAGTCAGATACTCAATTATTACATTTCATGCTTTAAACAGAGGTAGACCAGCTAGTCCAGGTTCTTAGCAAATGATGTAGCAGGTGGAGCTTGACTTAGTTCGTGTTGACAAAGGACTGGTAGAAGGACATGAGCTGGGCCTGGAGGTCTTGGGCATAAGGGTCCAGCTTTTCCTTAAGGTCTTCCGCATAGGGGGCCACCATTTGTTTTACCAGGTGGGCTCTCTGGCTCAGCTCCACCTGGACTTTCTCGGTCATCGGGGCAAGACGTTTTTGGAAGTCCTGCAGGTGCTGGTCCACTTTCTGCTTCAGGTCATCAGTGTAGGGCCCCAGCTGAGACTGCAGATCCTTCACACTCTGCTCCAGGCTGGTTTTTAGCTCCTCACTCTTCTGCATCAGGGTGGTCCTCAGGGCCTCAGAGTCCAGGGAGTCTGCGTATGTGGCCACCTCCTGTTTGAGCTGCTCCACCCTCTGCTGGACCTGGGCCTGCATGTTCTCAGTGTAGGGCTGGAGCTTCTCCTTGACTGTGTTTAGCTCCTGTGTGACACGCTCTCTCAACACATCAGCTTCTGTGGTGACTTTGGTGATCAGGTCCTGGGCTGCAGGCGGAAGCTGTTCCTGGAGGGTGACTGCATACTTGCTGGCCAAGTCAGCGCTTTCTGTCAGCCGGGCACTAGAGGACAGACAACGTGATTGCCAGATCATCATCAGCAGTTTGAATGACCCCATAACAGTCATGACACATATGTCCCTCAGTTATTTAGCACAGTGTGTCAAACAACTTACTTGACTTCTTGTCCAATCGGAGATTTCCTTATCATCTGGAGTGTATCGTCAGCTGTCTGTGTAGCTTTGGCAATGTAATCCCAGAAAACATCAGTCAGCACTTCCAGCTGTGGCTTGGGCGCATCAGCATAGAAGAGGTTGGCATGGCAGCCTGTTGGATACAACAGTTAATTATGATTTGCCATTGTCATTAACTTTAAGCTATAATCAAAAAGCTTGCAACTTACCAGACAGCACTGCAAGAGCTAGTACCATAAACACCTTCATGATTGCGACTAGCTGAAAAACAATCACAGTCACGTTAACTTTTAAGCAGTACTAATAAGGTCAGAACATTTAGATTTGCCTCTTAAACTTTTGTTTAAAACATAGTGAGATTCTCACCTGCTTTGGGATTGTGTATCTCTCGAGGTTTAGTGTATTTGTGAGGGTGCTGGAGTGGTGCTTCCGTGTATATATACTGATGTCAGATGACAGTTATAATCAAGAGCACAAAGTCCAGGAGTCCTTGCCATGTTGTCACAAAAGCTTTTCTTTTTTTTTCCTGCTTCTACTGTTTCTTCTGGTTACTAAAGTGATAGTACTTCTACCTTTTAGGAATCTCCTAATATGAATACAATTCTTACTCCACAAAAAAAATCTTATATTAGTTCTTCTCTCACCCCTCTCCATAAAGTCTTTAAAGTATAGTGAGCTAATTAACTGTCCATGTAGTTCAGCACTACCAGCCTCTAGATAATATGCTAAGATTAGAGGACTTTGTATCAGGGTCAGTGTGAATTAAATTGTCTGAGATGGTTAAACGCTTTAACTCGAAAATCATGGTTAAAAAAAAAAAAAAAAAAACAAAAAAAAAATTATTTTTTTTTAAAAAAAAAAAAGGAGAAAAT
>VUQI01018022.1:9152-21045 GCA_015106735.1 Paratilapia polleni | reverse complement strand
TTATTTCCTGACACACACACACACACACACACACACACACACACACACGCACTCACTCACTCTTGCTCTGCCATCATCCCATTCCTCGGCATCAGCACACCACCACAAATTACCCAGACTCAGGAATCAAATTTGGTTAAAAAGCAAGAAGAGTGAGGTGAGAGAAAGGAGCGTGAGGCAGCAAAGAGAGAGAATGAATGAGTGAGTGAGCCTAGAAGAGCGAAATGTAGAGAGAGAGAGAAAGAGAGAGGAAAGGGGAGGAAGGGGCGATGTGAGGGGAAAGCGAGCTGGTGCTTGCTAGGCAATGCGAGCGGCTTTTTACCCAATCACGTGGGAGAGTTTGTCAAGCAGGAGATTGCAGTCTGAAATATTAATGTGGCCCTCCTGCTCCTCCTCCTCCCAAGACTGAGCGAGCCAGCTCCTGGAAGGGACACTCGGCCGTCAATATTTCATGAGCCGGGCCCCGGCCCAGACACAGGCAGGCGCTGCTGGGCCGCCTGCCCCTTTAACGTTACATGCATCAGCCATCCCTGCCTTTAATGTAGCCAGCGGTGGTAGAGGGGGAGCGGCGGTGATGGTAAAGTGTGGGTGAGAGAGGTGGGAGATGAGGGGGTATCTCGGTGGTCTTAGGCCAGAGTAGCCTTCGAAAAATGATGAAGTGGAGGTGAGGAAAAAATGCAATGAAGGCGAAGTAGAAATCTCATTGTGGTCCAACTCCCTTAAAGCATGTCAAAATCTTATCAAAGTGAAATGGAGATGGGGAATATGGGTGACAATCTTGTCTTAGGGTATGAAGCCTTCAAAAGCCCTCAGAGATAGATATCTGCAGCACTGCTCAGTGAATATTTTAGTCAGGGATCTGGATACAGGATTTACAATAGTCTGTAGTGACTCCAGTGTTGTTCTGAGAAGAACAGTACTGTATATCTGCTCCTTCAGAATGTACTGATGCTGTAAAACTACATCACGGCAGTCCATAGTTATTTCTGATCAGTAAGTGTTTGGAGCTCTCTGTGGATAGTGAGAGGACTGAACCACGGTTGAATTGCTTCAGATACAGAGCAACCATCCTGCTTAAACATGAGAACTCCACAGAATCAGCCAGCTCACTGTATCATTTTGTAACTTAAGGGACTGGCTTAACTGTGCATTGGTTCTACGCAGGGGTTTGCAGACCATTGTCTACATGTTGTAGCTATGTACTGTTACCAGGAGCTTCTTAAGGTTGTGTATGCACTTTTGTTGGTCTGTTAGTCTAGCTCCTAAGGCAGAGTACACAGAAATTTCTGCAAAGTGACACAGAGTGTTAAAAACAAAGAAATTACTGCTATCCTTCACTCTGTGTAACCAAAGACCATGAATTCCCCTTTAGTCTGACCTTTGATGATGTGTATTTGTGTGGCGCATTCCCTCATCTCATATAACCTGACCCTGGCATGTTTGTGCATGTCTGTTTGCAGTCGCCTGTTCCATGTATATTTGTTTGCATGTGTTTGTATGTCTAGATATATTTAGGTACCAGGGTGAGACGCACGGATGCATTAAGAAAACCAGACACTGAGTTCCAAGATGGCTCCCAATCGATTTCAGTGAAAAGTTGTTGAGTGCATATACTCAAGTTTTTTTTCAGCGCAGCATCTGTTCTGTTGAAAAATGTCTTTACCTTGTGGATTAAAATTGATTAAATTTAAATATGCTGACTATTGACGAAAAATATCAGCTACCCTTCGAAGATGTTCTATAAGTTGGCCTCCAGTGTGCACAATGCGGGCAAGTCAATGCACAGTATATTCACTCTGTATTTTGTCTCACTCTGTATGGGTGTGCTTGTGTCAATGTGTGTGTGTGTGTGTGTATGAATGGGGTGAGGGACATGGAGGTCTCTGAAAGCCCATTGGAGTCCTGGTCTCCTGACCTGTGACCCTCCCTTGGAGCTCTCAGTGTATCCTGATGCCTCAATAATTGATGTGAGGGAAAGGGACGTCCCGCCTTGGGAACAACTCTCTCTCACCTGCGCTCAAAGATACACTCTCCTCCCCTGTCTCCCTTTTCACACACTCATACACTTCTCACGACACGTTCACACACACGCGAGCTTATTGATTTTGTTAAGTGAGCCGATGCTGTGGATATACAGGCTGAGTGGCAGGGTTTAGGAGATGGAGAAGTAAACACATCCTTTCACGTCTTTGACTGCCTGTTATTCAGTGAGGCCACCTTGTTTCTTTCAGGATTGGCTTGTTCTTAGCTTTGCTATGATTCATATTCACACACATTCTCACCTCAGGGCTGCCCAGTACAACCACAGCATGCACCTAGTGGATACTGAGCAGTTCCACTACAGGAGCTTGGCTTTAGAGACTTGTTCAAGGAGAACACTGAGGGTACAGGAAGGTTTTATCATTCAAAACTAGCTTTGTGTTATGAACAATCCAGCAGCAAAACAAGTTGGGACAAGGGAAGGTTTTTAACAACACTCTAAGTGTTTGAGAACTCATGAGACTCATGAGACCACTTGCCGTGATTTAAATGCAAATTGTTTTTATTTAGTTATTTTTTAATCATTCCTGCTTAATACAGGATTTCAGCTGCTCAACAGCTCAGGACTTCCTGTGGAGTATTTTTTGTTGCTTCATGCAGCGAATGGGTGAAGGCCTGGACTGCAGACAGGTCTGTTTAGCACCAGGACTCTTGCTGTTGGAATACATTCATTGGCCTTTTCATGATAAAAATAAACAAGAATTTCCCTAAAGGAGACGTCACTTAGATGGCAGTATATGTTGCTCCAAAACCTGTATATATCAATGGTGCAGGTTACCCATGCTATGTGCACTACCACCTATACCACCACAGATGCTGGCTTTGGACTGTGTGCTGATAACAAGCCAGAGAGTACCTCTCTTCTTTAATCTAGAGGGTTTGCTGTTCGTGATTTCCAAAAACAATGTCAACTTTTGATTGGTCAGAACATAGAACAATCTTCACTTTGCCTTAGGCCTCAGTCACAAAGGCCTATAGACCTGTCGGCAACCATTTGCCAACTACCGGACACAAGGGAAAAATGTGTATTCCCCAACTGGTTGTGACTGGTTGCTGGCAGTTGCTGTGAAACTGATTGCTAAAGCTCCATTCACACAGGCCTATTGGCCAGCCAGTGAACCCCTGGTCACCACCGGTTGTACTTTGCATGGAAGACGCCAAAGTGTCTGCAAACACTCACAAACTACTTGCCAAGCGATACTGAAACTGAAAAGTGTAGTGTTCACCTTCAAAGTAAAAGTTGTGCCTTTTACTTTGAAAGTGAATGTTCTCTGTTTCCGGTTTACGTCACACTTTTTGAAGTTTTACTACAGCTCTGAGAGTAAATGGTGAGTGTCTGCAGACAGGTTGGCGTCTTCCATGCAAACTACAGGTGACCATGGCAATCTGCTAGTGACCAAAGCAATCACAAGGAGGGTTTTGGTGCTGCACCCTCTTTGTGACTGATTTCAGGCAGCGACAGCCAGCAACCTCCAGCAACAACTCGCCAACCGGTTGAGGAATGCACATTTTTCCCTAGCGACCAGAGGTTGCCAGGGATTTGCTGACCTCCCTCTAGCCCTTTGTGACTGAGGCCTAAGTCCATCTAAACGAGCTCACTTCTTTTCTTTGCTTGTTAGAGAGGATGCAGCTAAGACCCATGTTTTCAGTGTTCCTGAGCCCATGCAGTGACTTCCATTATGTATGAACAGTGCTACTTTAAGATCCAGTGATAACTCCCTCTCAGTATTGCTTTTTGACCTTGTCCATTTGTGTGACACTTACTATAAAAAATATTATTCTTAAATTGTTTAATTTGCCTGGGCAGTATTTTACATAATGGTGAACCCCTCCCCATTTCTACTCCAGAAAGACTCTGCTCATCCATTCTCTCTACTCTTTTTATATCTAAACATTAGTTGTGAGATGTTTCAACAGGATTTTTGACACAACCCTGCTAGTCTTCTATGGCCCCTGTCCCCCTTTTTCCCCAGACAATCCAATTTCTATGTTTTAATATTTGATGTAGGTTCTTTGCAGTGTTTTAAATTAAGTATAGGCTTTAAAAGAGTTAAATATCATGTTTTTATTTATAATTTGTAAGTCAACACCAAAGTTAGAACTGTAAACCAAAGACAGCATAATACTAGCCAGTGAGACCACACACAAAGATAAATCTACTACATTCAAGTACACAGCTGCAGACCTGCTTACCTTAACACCCGTCCGTCTAAACACACACACACGCACAGTCTGATAGATGAATAAACAGGTTCCCACACACCAGATCTTTGCCACTTTCTTCTCACCTCCTCGCTGCTCTCTCTTTCTGCCCCAGGTGTCCTCTCCTCTGGTCTTTGCTGTCTTTTGTCTGCTAAGTACCAGTTTACAATATTGATGAGGCCTGGAGGTCCAACCAGCAGCAGGACACACAGTCTGGGGGGCTTCTTACACAGTAAGCGTGTTAGAGTGGTTTGTGTATTTAAAGACTGCAGCCTACGTGTTGGGGGTTATGATGTGTTTGTTCATGTGTGCTGCCGATCTTCACAGTCTATGTGGACAGCAGTTTACAAGCATTAGTACACTGGCGCACTGGCCTCATACTCCAACACAAAAATGAGAAATCAAAGACTGACTATGTTAAAGTGTTTGCTTTTAGGTTTATACATTTATCGAT
The DNA here is from genome assembly GCA_015106735.1 of Paratilapia polleni. NCBI lineage: Eukaryota > Metazoa > Chordata > Actinopteri > Cichliformes > Cichlidae > Paratilapia > Paratilapia polleni. Next base: position 16,349 of record VUQI01018022.1, on the reverse strand, counting down.
ATAGAACAGTAGTAAACTATATTTTATATATTAATTGCTGTCCCAAAATATCGGGGGGTTACAGATAAACTATTAAAAAATTGATACTTATAGACTTGAATTCACTACAAACTTTGATGAGTACCATTTATTTTATGACTGCATGTAAATATTTCAAAAGGCCCAATAAAATCTTTGTAAAACCACTATTCTAGTTTTTGGCAGCTCAAGTCACGAATGAATAGAGTTTCTGGAAAATAAACATTTCACACACAAAGAAGGGGCATTCTGTGTTTTGTTTTTTTTTTTTTTACATGATCTGAGATTCACATCAGCATGACCAGACAGCCGTTGCTTCACAGGAATTTCCAAAGTAACAGTGTCTGATGTGGGTCAAAAGGACAATTTTCTAGTTACTTGTTTACGTTCTTGTTTGCAAACTGACAGAAGTCATTTTCATATCTCTAACTTTCCCTCATCTCATCATTCCCTTTTAATCTTAAACTGACTAAACACACACACACTCACACCAAACCTAAACAAGAATTTCCTTGGTCAGTAACAGTTGGTGCAGCTGCACAGTTGTGAGACTCATACTTGTATCAGAGATATGAGCAGGGAACACCTGTTATTAGAACACAGTCAGGTCCATAGGTTTTTGGTGTCTGTGTATACCACCACAGTTGTTTCACAGACTTTCAGCTTTAGTTAATGGGCTTGTTTGTGTGTCTCTCTGCCTTCATTTTTACTTCAGTAACTGGGAGAGCATGCACTACTGAGTTGAGATCAGGTGTCTGACTTAGGGGTTTTTCCACACCTGCAGTGTTTAGTCAGTTTAAATCAAACTCTGGTTCATTTTAGGAGGAGGTGGTCTCGGTCCGGTTCCAAACAAACTCCAGAGTGGTTTGTTTATGGTGTGAACGTGATCTGACCTCAATCTGACCCAGCTACCAGGTATACGCTGCAGGTTTGAGCTGAACACCTTCCCGTAGCCAGGCATGCTTTGCATTCTGGGATGTAGCAGGTTACCATAAATGTGCAGTGTACACAAACTGTCAGTACGGGTTGCAACTAGCTAGGTTGCAATTCTCCATGTTATCCACTCGGCCAGAACACGGCACCTTCTTCCTGTATTTATTTTCAGTGTTCCCGCCCCAGACAGATCTGACCAATAAGTAGACTGAACGCTCGCACGTGGTTTGCAGTGACGCATTTTGGTTCACTTGGAGTTTTCTCTGTGTGAAAAGAAACCAAATCACAAAAAAAGCTACAAGTTTACAAACTCAACTGATTCTGACCAGAGTAAACAATCTATAGGTGTGAAAATGCCCTTAGTAATTGAAGAAAATTTAATTTCTTTGCTTCACGAAACTCTTGGGTTGCTTTTGAAGTATGCTTAGACAACATTATCCACTTGCACTGTGAATCTGCGATCAGTTTTGCAGCACGTGGCTGAATCTGAGCAGAGAGTACAGCCCTGTACACTTTAGAATTCATCCTGCTACTTCTATCAGCAGTCACATCCCTCATTGTTCCAGCCATACATGCCCATGCCATAACACTGCCTCCACCATGTTGACAGATGACATGGTATCCTTTGGATCACAAGCTGTTTCTCTCCTTCTTCTTACTTTTCTCTTCTGATCATTCTGGTACAAGTTAATCTTGGTTTCATCTGTCCAAATATTTTTTTTTTCAGAACTGTGCAGGCTCTTTTAGATGAAGGCAAAGTTCGATCTTCCTGTTCTTGAGTGTAACAGTGGTTTGCACCTTATTGTAAACCCTCTGTATTTCCATTCATGAAGGTGTCTCTTGATTGTAGACTTTGACAATGATATGCCTACCTCCTCGAGAGTGTTCTTGACTTGGTTAGATGTTGTAAAGTTGTTTTTCTTAACCATGAAAATAATTCTGTCATCATGCACTTTAGGTGTCTTTTGTGATCATTCAGGCCTTTTGATGTTGCTGAACTAGCCAGTGCAATCACTCTTTTAAAGAATGTACTAGGTTGTTGATTTGGACACCTTTGATATTTCTGCTAATTCTCTGATAGATTTATTTTATTTTTTCAACAGAATAATGGCCTTCTTCACTTGCATCAACATTTCTTTGGACCTCACTGAGAGTTCCAGTCAACAGTTAATGAGTGCAAGGTAACAGGCCTCATCTGGCCGTGACACTGCTTATCAGTTAGCTGTCCTATTACTTTTGAGCCTTGGAAAATGGGGGACTGTTTATAAAAATGGTGTAAAAGCATTAAAGCTGAAAGTCTACACTTCTATTCTTGATGATTAAAATCTACTGTGGTGGTGTATTCTGTGTAGTCATTATCCAAACACTTCTGGGCATAACAGTAGATATAAAGCTACAGGTCAGACCAGGAATATAAGTGCAAAGAACACCAGATAAGTGAAAAGCAAGGATGAGGGAAAATGCTAGTTTAGGGGCTATGCTGCCATCGCTGCCTTGCCACCAAATCTGCTGGACATGGGCAGTGAAAAGGACCTACCTGACACTAGTTTCTATGGCTGAATGACCAGTTTTGATTTTACAATAAAGCTACACTAGTGTTGGAGTTAATGGGATTCCAGAGGGACGTTCCGTGATTACTAGCTGCTGGGTAGGCTATAGAGATATCGGCAGATGTCTATACAAAAGTACTGTCCAGTCTCGCTCTTTTGACTAGAGCCGCCAGTGGAGTGCACTGGGAAGCAACATTGCGAAAGAGGAGAAGAGGGACATCAGCTGGAGAAGAGGGAGTGTTTGCTGGTTTTGGGCTCGGCTGTTTGCTTGTTGCCAAGAAAAAAGGAAAGAAACAGACTTTGGAGGCAGCTGTCTGGAATGACCTATTGGACTGTGCTCCAAAAACTGGACTGTGCGGTACCCTACTTGTTTTGTGAACTTATGTATCTTTTATTTTTTATTTTTTTGTACATTAGTATATTTTTATAGTTTCCTTTTAAATATCCCATATCCTATAAATTAAATGTGGTTAATTTTCAAAGTATTTTAGCCTTTTTAGTTGCGTTTTATGTGGTTCTTCTCACTAATCTTATGATCCTTACTTAAAGGTACTTTCATTTCATTAAGTTGTTCATCAAGTTGTTGCTGTTTTTAATTATGGAGGAAATAAATAATTTTTTAGGGAACTTTTTGCTCCAGTCTCTGTCCTTGGGCCATGACACACTGTTCTCCCCTGTGGAACCTAAATTAAAAGTGTATTAGGGCAATTTCACACCTATAGTTAGTTTACTCTGGTTCGAATCAGTTGATGAGTTTGTAAACTTGTAGCTTTTTTCCCGTGGTTTGGTTTCTTTTAACACAGAGAAAGCTCCAAGCGAACCAAAATGTGTCACCACAAACCACGTGAGAACGTTCAGTCTACTTATTGGTCAGATCTGTCTGGGGGGGGAACAATGACAGTAAATACAGGAAGAAGGTGCCGTGTTCTGGCCGAGTGGATAACATGGAGAATTTACATTCATTTTACAGCTAGTTGCAGCCTGTACTGACCGTTTGTGTACTCTGCACATCTATGGTACCCTGCTGCATCCCAGAATGCAAAGCATGCCTGGCTATAGGGAAGGTGTTTAGCTCAAACCTGGTAGTTGGGTCGGGTCGAGGTCGGATCACGTTCACACCATAAACAAACCACTCTGGAGTTTGTTTGGAACTGGACCAAGACCACCTCCTCCAAAGGGTCTTGGTGCAGTTATTTTGGTCTGCACCCGAGTGTGATTACCGTGTTCACATCTGCACAAACAAACCGCGCCATGGGGGAAAACGAACCAGAGTTTGATTTAAACTGACTAAACACTGCAGGTGTGAAAACACCCTTAGATTAAATTGGAGTTCCTTAGTTTTCTAACCTCGGTGGCATTGACAGTAATCCCTAATCAGAGACTTCCACAAATACAAAAAGAACATAAAGCAGTAACTCAAAAACCAAAAACAAGGAGCTGGAATCCATACTGAGAAAATAACAGGAGCACCCAAAAATGACAGAGTAACACATGATTTAATATACACTATGTACTACATACCCAAGAAGACAGAAGGGAACAGAAAACAGGTGAAAACATTCAACAGCAGGTGAAAACAGTTAGGAGGGATAAACAGCCCACCTATAGCCAGTTTACAATCACCAATTAAGTATGTCTTTGGACTGTGGACATAAACCAGAGTACCCAGAGCAACCATATGCAGGCACAGGCTGAAAATGCAAACTCCACACAGAAAGGCTCCAGCCAGCCAGGAGGTTCAAACTCCAAACCTTCATGCTGTCAGGCAATATGTATTTCTAAAGTTAGGTTCTAGTGAAGTGCGACTTCAGTTGAAGCTTTTCTCAACAAACTTGTGCATTTAAGAGAAAAAACACACATACATGCCCAAAGGGAGAGAAGAGAATGTACTGCAATGGAAGAAATCGACCATAACAGTAACATGAAAGAACACCCCTTTGAAGAAACAAACATAAATATTTAGCCTAAGTTTCTATATAACACTGCTATCGACGTGAACACAATATACAGATGTCAGGTACCGGTATTTTTTAATGCAACACTGGTGAGCAAAAGAATCATTCCTCTTCTGTGTCACTGTTTACAAATGCAGATAAATTTTAGAAAGCTAATAATTTTAGAAACCTGCATGAATAGCTTTAGAGAGTGCATTTTGGCAAATGTGTTTCTTCCTTTGCCCTCAACAGTCTGTTTGCCTGCTTCCAACCAAAGTCTGCTCAAACATGATTGGTCAATAGAACTCAAACTACAAGAGGACTACAGATGGAAACCAGAAAAGCTTCTGATGCTGAAAATCCTTGCCACCCCTTGCCTACAGATACATATTCTGGAAATTTGACGCACTCAGTACTATCAGTGAAATCTTGTTTGCGTCTCAGAATAGCAAGAAAATGTTGACCAAATTCTCTTAAAGGCTCAGCACAAAGTGGAAAGCAGGAAAAAAATCTGAAAGTCTTTTTTGTCATCTGACTTCACAAATAGAGGGCAATGCGGCCTTCATGTATCATCAGAATATTCAGAAATTGAAATACATATTTTAATTTTGAACAAGGCTTTTGGGAGTGATCACATTCAAGGTAAGGTCAGTGACGCTCACAAACCCAAATGCAAAACATTTCAATTTCACACCTCATCTGTCCTGGAGTGTCTGGTCCCATCTCTGACTTGTTCACAGGGAGAAACTGCTGTCAGTCACTCACCACTGCACTGCTCTCCAGATTACTGTAAATACAATCGAATGGGATGATGGGATGTAACACCTGAGCCAAAACTTTGCTCTTAAATACAGTTTTAAAGGGAATACCATTTACTGAAGGAATCTCAAATATCACATACATTTTGGAGATTGCTACTGACAGTTAATGAAAGAGTGGAATATCCCTCAACCTCCAAGCATCATTTCAAATAAAAACCCTCAAGAAAAGATCAAGACTGTGTGGTCAGAATAATGTGAAGTAAAAGAAAAAGACAAACATGAGTTTAGTAAGAAATAGATGTGATAAAAGAGGATATGCTGAGGATATAGTATACAGTAGTAGTTTTATTTTTCTTTCTGAATTAGTAGATTTGGTCTGTTATAGCTGAAAACAGTCTTTTTTTTTGGATACCATAGAATAAAAAAAACTAAAAATAATGGTCAAAGTGTTTGCAAAACACTGCATTGTAATTCATACTTATTTTGCTTTTTTATGTTTACACATTTTGCAGATGTAGATTTTTGCCCCCATCAAATCACTGATAAAATCTGCTAAATTCTCTGCCATGTTCACCAGCTAGTTTCCAGCTAGTGCTGGACTGGAAATGTAAATCTTGTCACTAAGCAGCAATCTTGATAAGACCAAGTCCCTATGTAAATGAATGGGGCAAGAGCCATAACAGTAGTTTAAAAAGCCATACTGGATTTGAATAGATAATAACCAGTCAAATCTGATGAAAAACATTTTAAAAGTCTGGCGACTTGACCCAAAAATAAGCTTGTTTCCCCCACTAGACAGTAAAAAAACAAAACAAAACAAAAAATCTGTAAATCTGTTTTTGGTTTGTTTTGTTTTTTATAGAAAATACTATAAAAAACTATATCCACTATTTACCATTTATGGTAAATAGTGGATTTCAATGTTAAAAAATGCAAAAACACAAATAAATAAAAAAATACAGAAAAACATCTGTAAAAAAAAAAATAATAATATGGAAAATTTGTTCATTTTAAAATGGTACATGTACTGTATTTTTTTTTACAGAATTTTGTACTGTATAGTGATGCTTCCTCAAAGAGTCACAACTTCATAGCTCACTCCAGTGCCCACATGATCAATCAAAACACATAACAGTGACTTTTATTATGCAGAAGAAGATAGTAACTGATGCAGACTACTAGATAAATTTAATATGTATGCTCATAGTAATAAAAAACAATACTACAAAAGATACTGCAAATACAACATTATGAGAAAAGCCTTTGATGCTGCTTGTTTGTGCTACAGGCATTCTGGAATCGTGTGTTTGACCTGAGGCTATGAAAGTCTTGACTGCGCTGCTGTGTTGTATGACAGCTCACACTCACAGATTGCATTGCTGTGAAATTCTTCTGATCTTTAGATCCTGGAAACATTTAAATCAAGACCACACTAGACACGCAGAAGTGAGAGAGAGAGAGAGAGAGAGAGAGAGAGAGAGAGAGGAGGGAACTACTGTGTGGAAGGTTGTGTTCTTAACATCAAATGAACTATATCACAGACTCAACTTCCCCTTGTCAGATCATCTTTAAAGGGAAGAGCAAGACTAACCGGTAAGAGGTATTGTTGTTATGGATGGCTATAAAACTCTACATATTAACTTTCTTACAGCAGGTACATAGCAGATGGAAAAACAGAAGTCGTCAGCGTAGGCCTCAGTCATACAGGCCTAGAGACGACCTAGCAGCCATCTGGCAACCACGAGTCATGAGGGAAAAATGCTCGTTCCCAACCAATTGGTTGCTGGCAGTTGTTAGCAAGAAATTGGTTGCAAAGAGGTATATGGTGCTGCATCGAAATCCTCTTTGCGACTGCTCTGGTTGCTAGCAGGTTGCTGTGCGCATTGTTTGCTGACGCTGACTTGGCTGCAACTTGAAAAAATGTGATGCAAACTGGAAACTGCCCGCCTTCAAAGTAAAAGTTGTGCCTTTTGTAATGTGTTGGCTGCAGCGGTGCAGCAC
>VUQI01018016.1:1731-20777 GCA_015106735.1 Paratilapia polleni | reverse complement strand
AATTAGCAGCACCTGGCTGCTACTTACCCTCTTAATTCCTATGGAAGCAGTAAGGGTGTATTTAGTTTTTCACACACTGCTTCTGCATTTTGGCTTAATTTTTATAAAATAAATAATAAGACGGTACAATATGTTATGTGTTGCTGTTCATCTAAGGTTGTATTTACCTAATTTTAAGACTTGCTAAGGACCAGATGATGCTTATTATGTTCTGTTACGTAAAACCTCAGAATTTAAAGAGAGTGTACTTTATTTTCACCATGACTGTATAAGGCTAGTAATTTGTTGCACTGGTGAACAGTTTAATGTTAGCACAACACGTTTTCTCAACGTAGCTTCTTATCTATTAAGCATAAAAGCCTTAAATAAATGCATGTGGTCTTGAACTTCTAGAAAATGGCACAGGCTGAGGCACCTCTTTCCTTTTTTTTGGGACTAACTTTAGAGTTTTGACAACAAGAAAGTGGTAAACTGGAGGGAACTGAGGATCAGATTTGCATATAAGTGAGAAGACCAACACATTTCCCCCTGCCATCTACCTTATCTGATTTTCCTCTGTAATAGTATTTGAAAACTTTTGACCTTTGTACTTATTAATTGGAACGGGTGGCACAGACTTCTGGAAACTGCTATGTAGTTAGAGAGCAAGGGGACATACTTTACCACCCTGTGTTTGTAATTTTCCTTCAAGGTCTGTGCTATCTAATGGCACAGAAGACACCGATGCCTGAGACAGAATTTCTCCGCAATTAGGTCTGTAGGGTATGTAACTGTCTGCGGTGCCAGCTCAGGGGCTTCCTTCTATAACAGTGCTTTAATTAACAGAGCTGGGAATTCTTACCAGGCTGGACCAGCTCAGCACTGATGTCTTTATCCAGAAGCATAGGAGGCACAAGGGAGTCACTGCCAACCTACATACTGCAGACTTTGGTTAGAGCTCTGTCTGGCATGATGGGACATTAAGTCACCTGTGAGTTTTTTACAGGCATACTTAAAAGGCATTGTACTGACTGATGCCTTACATGTCTGTGTTCTACATAAATTCCCTCTAAAGGACATAGCTGGTGTATTTGCAGGCTTTAATTAATTACGTCCCCTCTGTTCTCATATTTAGAAATTCCTGCTTCTTTTTAAACATTTCTTTTTGTTTAGTTTATTTTAGTCCAAATAAAAGTATGTAGACTGGATTTTTCATATTTAGTTTATTCAGTTGACCTTTTATTTTTCAATATACTATTTATGTTAAATTACAGGAATCTGCCTATGTGACCATGGTAGGTTTTAAATGTGCAGTGCAGCCCACCCAAAACGCCTCATCTCCCTAAAGAAAATAGTATCTTTAGTGGAAGCAATGGCCCTGATTGTTCTATGATAATGCAGTTTAAGACTGGTTTTAAAAGTTGGCACAGTGTAACTCTTGGAAAGATTAATGCATATTCTCCTTGGTCTCGGAGATTTGATGCTCACTGTGATGGATTAAACAGCTTGAGCAAGTTACAAGAGTGCACTAATAGATTTTATTCTTTAAGGAGATTAATAGAGCCCAAGTGATGCCTGGAAAAGCCTGGAAAATAGATTAAAATGACTAAAAGACAACATGGTTTGCAGAGCACAGGGCACATCTAAATGCCACAAAATTAAGTAACTATTTCAGACCCTCCTTAGCTGATATTATAGTTGAGTGTTTCCCAGTAGACCCACAGTGAATCTGGCATACCATTTGGTGATCTAGCCTTGAATGCTCCTTCTATTTAACATGGTTAAAACTGTATAAAAATCTTTATGTAGTTTTTTAATGCACTGCAACTCCATGATCTCTACAAAACTAAATCACTGAACATGGAGACAGTAAGATAATTTAGATTATCTGTTGGGTTAAATGAAGTGTACAGCTTTTTCTGGAATAGCCTGTACTTTTTTGGCACACTTGCCAACAGTAAGATAAATTTGTCAAAGAGGAACTTCATTGTGATTGGGGGGGCATATGTCAGCTGTCATGGGGTGAAAGACAAGGTAGACCCTGGAGAGGCTGCATCAAATATAAATTCCTTAACCTCCTCTCCAGTTATGCTATTGGTGAATGGGGTTTTTACACCATTTCAATGTGTCTGGATGTGTGCTGAGCAAGAAAACAGTTAACCGTACTCGTGAAAAACATTTCTCCCTCATTCTCTGATTTTCTTGTGATTTTTAACAGGAGTGATTGGGTCACCTCGTACAAGGTCATGTTTAGCAATGACAGCCATACCTGGATAACGCTGAAGAATGGCTCAGAAGACTTGGTGAGTAACAATCTAGATATTTACAGTACTGTGCAAAAGTCTTGAGCCACCACTCTTTTTTTTCCAGACTTTCTTGTAATTTTTTAAAAGTGGTCTTGAGCAATAGTTCTCCAAATGTTTCTTTAATTTATAGCCCAGTGCAAAAGGTCTTGAGCCACCCCTAATTTCTTCATATTTTGCTTCCAAAGAGCCAGACTTTATTGTATTTTTTAAAGAGGTTTTGAATGACAGTTCTCCAGGCTTTCTGATGGTTTTTTTTGGAGATTGGCTGCTTTTTCACTCATTTTCAGTCCAGTCCTTGTACCTGACCATTTTCAGAGGAATGTTTTTTTGTTTGTTAAGCCACTTAACACTGACCTATGAATCATTCAAGCGTAAAAAAAGACAGTAACTCAAAGGATAAACCTGTGTTGTGTCTACACATAACAGACAAAAAAAAAAATCATATTTTAAATTGTATCTTTAGACACTTGTTACTAGCAGCCTGTCATATTAACAACTATGTTCCCACTTCTTTAGTTGAATCTATGAAAAATTCCAAATACAGTTTGACAGGCATAAAATAGTATTTTTGCACCAATATAGTGATCGGCATATCTTGTCATGGTGTGCAGTCTGTCCTTAATAAATGTGAGGAAACTGGACAAGTGGAGGACAGAAGAAGAAGCAGCAGCCCTAAAAATGATCTACAGCAGATGAAATGTATCTGAAAGTCATGTCCTTAAGAAACAGGAGAAAAATCCAGCAAAGATCTGACACAGGACCTGAGAGATGCATCTGGCCCTTCAATTGCTCCTACTGAATCTACTGAAGCCTCAGACATGGACTCAGTGGAAGGGTGGCTGTCAAGGATCCATTCTTAAGGAAGGGAAATGGGGAGAAAAGGCTGCAATACGCCAAATTACACAAGAATAAATTGCTGCACCCATTTCCCATTTTCCTAACAAAATATAAAGAAATAAGGGGTGGCTCAAAACTTTTGCACACTACTGTGTATTTAGAATCTTCTGACATATCTATCATACAGAAACTTGTTATTATGCGTTAAACATTTTTTCTCCCTGTTAACCACAGCTTTGTAAGAGTCTTGGTTTCTGTGTCCCTGGTTGATTGGAACTATTTTTTAAATTGCTATGGAGCAGGGGCGTTTCCAGGATTTTTTAAATGGGGTGGCACGGGGGGAAGAAGAACACAGCAGGGATGGGGGCCCACGGGAAATCAGAATATTTAGTCATAAATATTTAATCAGTGTAGAAAACTGGTGTAGAAAGTATGATTTTAAGGGCCACGTGCAGCCTCGTGCCCTATTGCAGATTTATTATGTGAAAAGTGGACCTGCACAAGAATTTAAACATAATCTTGTTGTACTTAATTAGTTTTAAAGAGCACAGGTTGTATATTCATCTATATTTAAAGTATGTAAAGTAAATGTACTCGTGTGGAATGACATTTTTTAGAATATTATACCTGATGTTATTGGATCATAATTATTGATTTATTGATGTGTATATCTCCTTAGTCTTGCAGCTGTTGATGATTTTAATTACTTATACTGTATATTGCAATAGTAAACACTAGGAACTCCATCCTGACCCATTGTCAGAAATGCATCTTTTTTCCCACTTTATACTTCTGCATTTGATGTAACTCAATAGACAGAAACTAAATACAGCAGAAAGAAAGAAAGAAAGAAAGAAAGAAAGAAAGAAAGAATAATAATCATTGATGCACATGCAAATCGTATCCTCATTGCTCCCTGCTGTGGTTTACATCCCACTTAATTAAATTTTGGTGTAACTGTGCACTCCCTTGGCTGGTGATGTCATCGATGTGGGAGATAATACCCCTGTGGTAATTTAGTGTCTGCTACAAGCTTCTTTCTCACCCACCTTTTGTGCCAAATGCCAAAGTGTTCTGTTGGTCTTTCAAAATGCCACAAGGTGCAGATAAGAACTCCAACCGTGGGTGTTAAAATTTACAATAAACTCCGGGTGTCATCAAAGTTTAATGACATTGTACAGGTGCATGGATGTGTGCTTGCCTTTGGGTTATATAGAGCAAACAATTGGAACTGTTTTTTTCATAGTTTTCATTGTCCTTTGCAGGTTATAAGTATAAAATATCTGTTTTTCATATTTTTAAAAAGCTTCCTTAGCATGTAGTTTATGTAAATCTATCTGTTTGTCTCAGTAGATATTCAAGGGCAACAGGGAAAAGGAGATCCCAGTCCGGAACATCTTCCCAGCACCTGTGGTCGCTCGATACATTCGAATTAACCCTCGCTCTTGGTTTAACAGGGGCAGCATCTGTATGAGAGTGGAGATCCTTGGCTGTCCTATGCCAGGTGACGGGTTTGTATGGACGAAACAGACAGTGGAACAATTAGCTCCGCAATTTTCTTGCAGGAATATTTTTGCTTTTATGTGTTTCCTTTTTTCCTGGAACATTTTCCATTCAAATTGTAGTCCCAATGAAGGTTTTTCACTCAAGATCCATAGAGGTTATCCACAGTAACTGGGACACTGTTGCTGGAAAATACAAGTTGCTACTGAGTCATTGATGTGCAATTGTAGAATACTAGGAGCATAATTATGAAATTAATGTTGCCTCCTTTGTGCTGACGTTGTGGTGGAAACCTAAAAAGCAGATATCTCAAAGTCTTGGCAAAGAAAGAAAATGTTTTACTCTCATTTTGCATGAGCTAAATGTAAACTGAAGCCAAGAGAGCTGGTGCTCAGCATTTATAGTCTTGAACCACCTGGCATGGCTGAATAATTCTTTCTGCAGGTATCATTGCAAAAAAAATCAACAAGTCCACTTTTTTCATCTCAGAATACCAGTAACTGTATGTCTTCTGATTCCAGATCCAAATAATTATTATCATAGACGCAATGAAGTCATAACAACAGATGACTTAGACTTCAGACATCACAGCTACAAAGAAATGAGGCAGGTGAGTCACATTGAACAGTGACGATATGAGCCTACTTAAAAAGACTCTGTCTATTTCTTATTCAGACCAGAGCGTGAAGCAATAAAACATTTTGTGTAACTACGAGCCAACAGTAGACAAGTTGTGTCCTTTGCAAGAACAAAGTGTACAACCGTAACAAATGAAGCGAACAGTGCCAGCCACATAAAAATTCATGAAGCCTCTCTGGTTCTGACATTACTTATTCATATAGTTGTCATGAGCAGAAGGCTAGTTTGTACCGAGAAGGAGGACAGCTGTATTTGTCACTGTGTACACTCTGCAGGAGTGGTTGTGAATCGCAATCGTCTGTAATGTAGCAGCTCTATGTGTCAAACACTGAACTACAGGCGTTCTGAACTGCTCTTTAGCACACTCAGAGTGAGACAACTATGTATAGCTCTTTGAAAAGCTGTTGTGAGTGCCTGCAATTATACTACAGGAATATCAAAGTGAATTACATGAGCTGTTTTTCTTTGCTTTCTTTACTTTTGAAGCTGAAGTGTGTCACACAGGGAGTTCAGCTTCAATAGGCCCCCACAAAGAAAGGAGTGGCTATTTTTAAAACTCCTTTTGTAGGGCCCTTGCACCCTTGACATTTTGCTTCTTCTTGTAGGTACCATATCTCCCCTTCATCTGTAGCTGTTTAAATAGTGCTGTGCCAGAACTTTAAAGTGGAAATAGCCCTTTGCGGCTTCTCAAATAAAGTGCATGCCCAACGAGAGGAGTGAAAAAGATATCCCTGATATTGCTCAAGGACTGCCCTTCTCTGAGACTACTGCTTATTATAATACAGCGCCCTTGGGATTACGGATATTGCCAGAGCACAGACAGTTAAAAGACATTATAAATGAGGAGAAAAGAGCTTTCCACATTCTAAATTAATATTGCCTGAGAACACCATGGCCAAGATGCTTCTCTTTAATAACAGCATTAGAGTAAGTATAAAGTTGAAACACCCAGAGTGTGTCACATTCAGTTTCACTATGTTTCTATAAGATAAAATAACATGTAGAAGAAGTGGTAGGTGAGGTAAAAGATTCATTCCTGTAAGACAGAATGTCCTACAATGGTTATGGTAAATAACACAGCCTGGGTTTATTTATCAAGGGAATGCTGTTCTTTATTAAATTGAGATTTGGAGATTTAGGATCCTATATTTTTATCAATAAAAAGCAGACATTTGTTTAATGATTGAAGACTTGAAAAGTTAAGATTAAACACAGACTCATCGCGCCTGACTGGTTAATAACTTCTGCTGGAGCTGGAAGGACGAGTACACACAGATGTCTGACATTATTGCAGTTGCTTTACTTAACAGCTAGTTAGTCTTTCTCCAACTGCACATGTTCTTTGTGTCACCACTCGTGCACAGAGGAGTGTACGATAATTGTTACTATTTTAATCAGCCTCTGTATGGGCCTGTCTTCCAGGCTTCATAATTGCCTTGACTGCTGCTACAAAGCCCCTCTCACTGGCTACAGTCTTATTAAATAAAGACTATAACACAGCACTGGTGATACTGTTTCTGTAATTTCAAAAAACATTATTTAATTTTATCTTTACAGTTTTAAGGATACAGGTACAAGCATTAAAAGTAGCAAAAAAAAATAATTAAAAAAATTAATAAACTGAGATTTAAGTTAAAACCATGTTAGGTGTTCTTATCATAGACTGTAGGTAAAAGATAGCCACTGTGACCTGCTGTTCTGAAGCCTCTAGTTTGAATTACGGCCATAGCCATATTGTTTTCTTGGAGCCAGAAGTGACCATATTTGGACAAGAAAGTGGAGTGCTAAATTAGCAGCTAATGCTAGCAAGGTTGATTAGTAAGGTGCATCCACAGGGTGCATGGGTATAACACATAGACACGGATATCTGATAATTAGTGCTGCGTAACACACTTCAATTCAATTCAATTCAATGCAGTTAAATTCAAGGTTATTTCTATAGCGGCAAATCACAACAACAGTCGCCTCAAGGCGCTTTATGTTGTGGGGTAAAGACCCTACAACATTAGAGAGAAAACTCCAACAGTCAGACGAGACGACCCCCTATGAGCAAGCACTTGGCGACAGTGGGAAGGAAAAACTCGCTTTTTAACAGGAAGAAACCTCCGGCAGATCCAGGCTCAGGGAGGGGCAGCCATCTGCTGCAACCGTTTGGGGGTGAGGGGAAACAGAAGAGAGCAGAGGGAGACAGGACAAAAGACACAATATGTGAGAGAGCCCACAGTGTGTCACAAATGAAATACTAGAAAATCTTTCTAGAGCACAGATTTCTTGGCTGACCTGTTAGTACAATTAACCATACAGCAAGCCATACTATCTGTCAGATTATTGCATGCAAAAATGCTCCAAAGGGCACCAACAGCAGAAACACGGTGAAGAGAGGTCCAGTTCAGTGACTTGAATTAAGCTGACACCTCGCAGACAGCTGTACAGCCACCTGTGTGAAAATCCATGTGTCATTCAGTGTGGCCACGCCCCTAACAATGCACAAGTTTAAACCTTAATACAATTTAAATAGGTGAGTTTTATAAAAATTTGCAAAAACCCATACATCTTTCCAAGACAGGGGAATTACCTATTGAGACCATTTTTTGTAGCATGCTATAAACTTGTTAATTTAGCCCATAAATTTGGGTATTTCAGCACAGAAATTATGCAGATTGACTCGCTTTTGGCCATTCAAGAAACTGCACTTTCTTGACTTTTCCACACTGGCTGTATTTTTCAGCCCCAGTGGTTGCTGTTTTGCTCTTACATAGTGTAGCACTCAAAAACAAGCTTTTGTCTGCTGCATCAGATTTGTGATGGATGGTTTGATGAGCTCTGATTGATGACCAAACAATCTACCTGTCATCATATACTGAATGCAAAGTTTGTAACTTACTTACTTACTTTTTCCTACAAGAACCCCAGTCCCTGCCCCTTTAAACTAGTGAACGAGCACACACAGAAAGAAATACTGAAATCTCACCAACTCTACTAGCAGTTCATGTAGTACTCCATTACTAAAAAGAACAACATGATAATGAAGAACACACCTTTCAGATTGTTAAATTAATAACTGAATGGCTAAACAGGAAATTGAATTAAATAATGAACTAAATTTCTACTTTTAGCAGAGACTGCTAATCTTGAATAATTGATTGTATATACTTATTATCTTGAGAACAGCAGTTGAAAAAGCAATCTCAACTCAAGGTCGATTTGCTCGCTTGTTGGAGAGCTTTCAGTAGATGACAGCTGTTCCCTTGTCATGGAACGATTGATGTTCTAATTTTCTGTTATTCTGAGCACTTTAATGACTTTGAAAATTATATATCTCAGCTGTAAATGTCACAAAAATTGCACTTAGGGTTTGGAATAAATGTGTTTTTTGGTGTCTTGTACCTCTGTAAGTAGTTACCAGTAGATACTAGTCCACACATTTAGGTCAAATTTTATACAATGTATCAATAATTAATGCTTCTTTACTTACATTTCACAGCTTATGAAAGTGGTTAATGAAATGTGTCCCAACATCACCCGGATCTATAACATAGGAAAGAGTCAGAGTGGTCTCAAATTGTATGCCATCGAGATCTCTGACAATCCAGGAGAGCATGAAGTTGGTGAGTAGTTAAGTAAGAGGGTTATGACTCCTGAATTTAATGTAGAAAATAGTAACATCAAAGACATCACACATTTCTCCTAAGAGTTATTTTCTCTCTGTGGCTGTAGTGATGGCACTATAAATTTTCTGTCTGTTCTTCCTCTATCTCTCCCTTAATGTGAACCTGTTGATTAGGTGAACCAGAGTTTCGTTACACTGCGGGATCACATGGTAACGAGGTGCTGGGACGAGAGCTGCTCCTCCTGCTGATGCAGTTCATGTGTCTGGAGTATCTATCTGGCAACCAGCGGATACGTCACCTGGTGGAAGAGACCAGAATCCATCTACTGCCATCTGTCAACCCTGATGGGTACGAGAAAGCCTTTGAAGTGGTAGGTCTGCAAGACAGCCATTTGTGACCTCATACCGTGATCTGGCCTCTGGTGAAAGCAGCATCTTTCTGCTTGGTCTCCTCCTAATGAAAGTGCATGTAGTGCTGGTGCATGCTGGAAAATTAGTTTGAATGATGATGAACAATGTGAGTGCACCATACATACTGTAACACACTTTTCATAACAACCTATTTCAGTGTCATGTCTTATTTCAGTACCGTGTACATGCTAAGTTAAAAGAGATGAGGCTATTGAACCCAGTGAAGCTTGTAGAAAGGCACCAGACAAGTCATTTGTTTTACTCAAATAATCACATTTTATCATGGCTGATGCAATGATTAAAGTTTTTTTAAGCTTTACTTTTTTGTAGTTTCTTGAATCAGATGATTTTTTTTCAGTGTATAATAGTCTGTTATGACACAAAAACTGCTCCATCCATTCAAACTAAATGCTCAGCCCTGCATCTCAACTTAGCAGTTGGTCCTGTGGCTGCACATACCCTTTAAGGTTGAGTTGGCTCTCACTAGCCCTAAGTCCCATGAAACCATAGCCAGTTAGTTTTAGCAAACACTATCAGAGTGTACACTCCCAAACAGGCAACAAATAAAAAGACACAACAAATGGCTTGAACAAGCTAAGAACACAGATATGCATTTATGTAAATTAAATCACATGCGATCAGAGTCTGACGGATATGTACATTGCCTTCCAAAGACCTTCAAGAAGCAAGTCTCGCCACTCCATGGACAGCAGTTCTGGTTGGTTATTTAGGGTTACAAGACCACTGACTTTAATTTCAATTGTCACCAGGATTTGAGAGCTGCATGTATCATCAGTCAAATCTGATTTTAAAAAAATGCTTAAAAAGTGTGGTGACTTTACCCCAAAATACTGTTTTAAAAGAAGAGGGGACTGGAGGGGAGCGAAGGGACACCTATCTTAGTGAATTCTTCCACAAATTTCTATTCAGCATGCTTTAAATGTCTCACTAAAATGTATTGCAGTGATCTAAAATAATTAAAAGCAGCTTTAAGCCATTTTGGTTGCAGGTGATGACCTTCCACTCTGCAGCATGTTCTTTGTTGGCAAACTGTGTGTATGGACCACAGGAGTTTTTGATCAGCCTCTGCAACCCCTGTCCCTCCTGCGCCTGGCTTGATACCTCTGCTAAGCCTCTTAACCATGAAGACAACACCACACTTCCCACCTTAACCACTCACAGGGCTCCATCTGTGATCACAGAACCGTGTTACCACTAATAACTACAATTTCTTTGGATTTCCCAAATATTGTGGTTTTCTTTTGCTTTACACAGGGTTCAGAGCTCAGTGGCTGGTCTCTGGGTCGATGGAGCAATGATGGAATAGACATTCACCACAACTTCCCTGACCTTAACTCCATTCTGTGGGCAGCTGAGGCCAAGAAATGGGTTCCTCGCAAAATGTTCAACCACCATGTCCCCATCCCAGATTGGTACCAGTCCACAAATGCCTCGGTAGGCCTTAATAGGTCTGCTCACATTTTGTCTTCCAAGTGCTGCTGCATTTTTAAAATTGTGATTGCCATTTGGTTTCTAGTGACTTCTCCTTCAGGTGACAAACTCTGACACTGTGTTTTTGTCCTGCACTCCCTAGTAGCGTAACAAGCAAATTTCATGGTGAAGACCATCAGCCTTTTGAAAAGGGTAAACCTTTCACGAGGGCATATCAGTGCTGTCTATTTTGGGAGAAGCGGATGCATTTGCTGTGTGACGACAAAGGGGCTGTGAGCTAAAATATACCCAGCAATCTATTTAAAGCTCATCCTCACGAGTGTTTTGACGTTGGTGAGAGCCCCGAGTGAGTCATACAAAGCCTCCAGAATAGATGCTACAGCTGTAGAGCTGGGATCCCCATCTGTGCTCACAAAGCTGTGAAAACTATCCTTGCTTGCCTGCCTAACTGGTTCAGCTTGTGCTTAGTGATAAAAGGGGTTACATGAGCCCAAACAGCGGGGGCAATTTTATCAATTTCCTGCCTCTTGATGAATATTTGTTCACTTTTCAAAATACATTTTACTTTAGTTCTGCTGCAGTATTCTAACATTTAAATAGCTTTATAGCTCCCTCTTGAGAGTGCATTGCAGTCAAATTGTTTTCAGCATGAGGGAGTTAATTTAGTGATTGTGCTGAGATGATTGCATGAATTACATTATCCTTCCCTCTCCTGTATCCCTGCCTGTAGGTTGCCTTGGAGACACGAGCTCTGATAGCGTGGATGGAGAAGATACCCTTTGTGCTGGGTGGTAACCTCCAGGGTGGGGAGCTGGTGGTGACCTTCCCGTATGACAGAACTCGCTCCCAAGGGGTGGCCAGGGAGCAGACTCCTACCCCAGATGACCACATCTTCCGCTGGCTGGCCTTCTCCTACGCGTCCACCCACCGCCTGATGACTGATGCCAACCGACGGGTCTGCCACACACAAGACTTTGCCAAGGAGGACGGCACCATCAATGGAGCAACCTGGCACACTGCAGCTGGCAGTTAGTGTCCATATCTGGGTGTTTTCTCACTGTGTTATGCAGGATTTCTCTGCTCAGCTCTGAGCCTTTGAGCTGTTGCCCTGTTTAGCATATATCTGCATATTCAGAAAACTTCTGTTTTCAAAGCTTCTAGGTTTTAGCCTGAGGCATTGTGTAATAATTCAATGACAAACAATCCAATAATAGTGAAAACAGTGTTTTCAACTCACTTCTAATTTTACAGGTATGGCCATTAAGTGGACTAAATTCTGACCTGAGTTGATGCTGGCTTTCAGTTATGTCTCTTTTTCTTGGCAGGCATGAATGATTTCAGCTATTTGCACACCAATTGCTTTGAGCTGTCGATGTATGTGGGTTGTGACAAATTTCCTCATGAGAGTGATCTGCCTGAGGAGTGGGAGAACAATCGCGAGTCTCTTCTTGTATTCATGGAGCAGGTACAGAGCCAAGAGAGAGCCCTTGAATCTCACACTTGTACACAAAAAATCAGAACAAAAAACTCATAAAGGCACTTAAACATATGCTTTTTCATTATTTTAGAGCTATTTTATGATGTATATAATTTTACTGTTTTCCTTTTGTGTGACTGCTCGCTGAAGTACTTACTTAAAAGTGTTATATCAATACTATAACCGTCTTACAGTAAATTAATGTTATGGTCAAATATACGCTTTTTGAAACTAACCATGGAAGCTATATGTAGGTTCGGGGTGAGGGTTTCCTGTTAAAAGGGAGGTTTTCCATCCTGCTGTCGCCAAGTGCTTGCTCATAGGGGGTCGTCTGACTGTTGGGGTTTTCTGTCTAATGTTCTAGGGTCTTTACCCCACAATATAAAGTGCCTTGAGGTTACTGTTGTTGTGATTTGCCGCTATAGAAATAACATTAAATTGAACTGAACTGAATATGTAACCAATCCAACGGCTCACAAATGCCTGTCCCTCTGTAAACATACACACACACATATATATATATTTATAAAATGCCACACACAAGACTTTGCCAATTTTATATATAAAATGAGGATGATTTAATGAGGATTTCCTTACTGTTTCTGTTCCACAGTGGATTATAAAATATATCAGGCAAAGTAAGGCTGCATTTGGAAATGTAGCCAGTTTGTTGCTCTGTTGTTTTTTACTCTCTACAAAACATAACAAAGCAATAAGCCCTGGTCTTCAGAGGACTAGGCCACATGCTGGGACAGAGCTATTATTTGAAAATCGGTGCTGGATAAGGTGGAAATATATTATAACATCCTCAACTGTCAACATACGGTACACATCATATCATTAAATCACACATGATGGCATGTGTCATGCTTTCCATATGCAGGTGCACCGTGGGATCAAAGGTGTAGTCAGGGATCTGCAAGGTCGTGGAATAGCTAATGCCATCATCTCTGTGGAGGGCATCAACCATGACATTCGCACAGGTAAACTGCTGCATTTTGCCTGATTCTTATTACCATGACTGTGAGGTTATTAATCACCTTGTGAGTCTCTGTATATTTGTGTAAACATGGCAAAATATTGTCCTGCTGACACATGCTGCATCAGGAACTACCACAAAGTTGCTTTTGAGCACATTGCTAGGAGTGTCCACTTGGCATCAGAAGAAAGGGCCAGTTTGTCGATGTTCTCTGTGTGCAGTTATTAATGATTAATGGTTTGAGCTAAGTACCAGTCCAAAGGAAACATATTCACTAGAAAATCCTGTTCCTGTTGTCTGGACATGGGTAGCTGTCATTGTCTGTTTTGCAGCAGCATTTTTCCCTTCATCTGAAATTTTTTGTGAGTAAGCTCAGATTTTGCAATCAAAGCAGAAGAAGCTGCCTCAGGGTGCACTGACTCAACTGTCTCTACAGTCCAGCTTATTCCTCAGGAATGAATCACTCTTGCAGTGAGTTAGTATTTCATTATAAGATGGAATAAAAGGCCCAAACAAAAGCAGGTTATGTATTTTCGCAGAGCTCTGACTCAATTCACAGTCATAGCCTGTGCTGTCGAGGCCTCCTGCTCTGAATTTAACAATCGAGTGTGAGTCCTCAAGGCAATCTCTTCTGATGCCTAAAAAAATGCAGCCTTCAAAGCCAAAGTAGTTTTGTACTTAGAGCGTGAAATCAAATGTTCAAAAGGACATTAGCCATTATTATTCCTGGAACTAAGTTTAAGTCACTACTTCCTCTTAGAAATCTGTATTCTCAGCTGCAGAGAGGAAAGATTTTAGGCTAGTTATTTTGAAGATTGCACCTTTTCAGCTGCTTTGAATTTGCTTTGGAATTTTATGAATCTTCAGAAACAGACATTTGCAAGGCAGTTTTTCTCTTATCAAGATGAAACAGCTGTAGTCACCACGAAGACACGGCAGACAGCTTTTTTACTGCTTGATACACAGATATCCAAAAGATATTTTTCCTGAGTGAAAAACATTAGTTCCATTGCATTTTACATGTAATACTTTCGGGAAACAATTCAATTCCCTTCTTCAATCTAAATGTCAGTAATATGAGCATGGATGCTCTTGTATAACTATTTGGACTGACAGCAGAAAAACCAGACCTGCCTTCATATTTCATTTGTCTCAGTGGTGGTTCAAACGTGTCAGGTGGGTGTTTGCGTGACAGGAGGGACGCAACACTGTCGTTTTTGTGAGTGAGTCAAAGGCTGAAAATATTCCATAAGCACACTGGTGTACTGAGGTCACGTAAAAGCAGTGTTCAGCACAGAGAGAACAAGGAAATCCAACATGACAAAGCAGAGCTACTTTTAAAAGAGCTTCTTTCTACTTTTATAGAACACCTGCCTTGTCAAAAGTAGAACGCGCAGAACTCTCCAACATTTATTTTAGGCTTCAAATGAAGGCTTTTATGAATCTTGCTTTTCTGCCACTGCTTAGTAGGCTGTTCACATTCACATTTCTAGGACACAATCTGCATTTTGCAACTGTTGCAAAAATAATGTGCAACTTTTCTTGACTTAATTTAGATGTATTCATGGTCCTTAACAGGTAAAACACTTAAGGGTACAACATCTATAGTAAAATTTCTTACTCGTGGTTGTGCCAAGACTATACAAATCAATTTCTCTACAATTTATCCTTCATCATGGTTGGTATATTAAAGATGGACGTAGCCACTGGATTAGAAAAATGAAGCCAGTGGTGAAAAGCTTTAAGATGCAATGCTAGTAAAGGGCGCTACAAAACTCTGGATCCAATAGACACTCATTCAATATATGTCAACTTCTCTGATGAAATGCTGAGTCAGTGCATATTTTCCTCAAGTCATTAGTTAAATTTACTCCTTCTGATCAATGTGCTCGTGGTGCTTTTGAAAAAACTGGTCTGCCAACATTATAGCTGAAGTGAATAATAATAATATGGCTGTATGGCTAGTACACAGACAACACAGGCAGCTCACAGTGCTGCCAACGATAAAAAAAAAGTAACTAATTAATTGTGCTATTTGCACTCATTAATTGATTGTGATAAACTGCTTTTTTCTCTTCTCAGGACTCATACTTGTAATGAAGGTAAAATCACTGGCAAAATGTAGAATAAAAGAAAGTTTTCTATAGAATCTTAAAGAGGACATATGCTTCTCCTTATTTTCTGTCATATATATAAAGTCTACTGTTAGAATGATGGAAAATCTCAGAGAGAGGGGATATTCCTAATATGGTCATCTCAGACACACAGTTCTGGCTGTGAGCACAGATACCCAACAAACTGCTGCTTTACTGCTGTTTAAACCTTTTGTTTCCAGGAGCCAACCAATCAGAATAAAGCTGTTTTAAAGGGAAGGTGGCCTTAAAGGGAGAGGAACTAAAATAAACTGAGGAGCTGCACCAAAGCCCACTATTAAATACATATTCTTTTGAACTGTGAGTTGTGCAAAACTACTGTAGAAGAGTCAAAAAAAATCTAAATATGGAGCTGGAAATAGGCATAATATGTCCCTTGTAACTACTTAACTGATGTAATATGTACCTTAAAAGTGAATATTAAATATAAACAACTATTACACTTATACTATGGCTAGGCTAAATATTTAATGATTATTATTCACTGAGAGACATACGTCTATACCCGGTTTTTACTCTCAGCTAATTAAGGTTGTAAATTCAATATTGCATCGCAAGTCATTGTTATTCCTGCGTTTCCCATCTTGCATTGGTCTAGAGAGACTCCTGACTGAAATACTTGATTGTCTTGTTTTAAAATTATGTGCACTAACGAGGAGTGTCTTCATGACTATATATTGTCTGGACTGGTCCCCACAGATTTTCCTCTCATCAAAGTTGTAAACATGGACTCTCCTGCTCTAATATGAGGGTTAGCCAGGGCTCTTCCAAACTTTGCCAAGCTGTATGTAACATTCATAGTGATCACACAGGGCTTCTTGGCTTAGGCTCTGGTCAGTTTTCACTGCTTTCAATTAATTGCAAAAGTTAACTCACTAATTTTGACAACACTAGCTCCCTAGCATTTTTAAAGTCTGCTCATCTTTTCATTCAGTGACAGCCATGGCAGCCATAGCATTTTCTTGAAGCCCAAACACAAAGTGAGCAATGTTAATTTTCTGTGTGTTTGTGTCTTCAGCTGCTGATGGTGATTACTGGCGTCTGCTGAACCCAGGAGAGTACAGAGTCACGGCCAGGGCCGAGGGCTACAGCCTCATGAGCAAGAAGTGCGAGGTGGGCTACGAGATGGGCGCCACCCGCTGCGACTTCACCATTGGCCGCACCAACATGTCACGAATTAAAGAAATAATGGAAAAATTCAACAAGCAGCCCATCAAATTGCCCAACAGGCAGCTCCAAGCGCGCAGGTCCAGAAGGAGACGTCTGGGAACATAATGACTGTATGAGGTAGCCGGAGGAAGAATTAAAAACAAACATCTGCGCTGATCAGACTGGGGTGAAGTCCAAGCCTGGGTTTGGACCTGTGTCAGATTCCTTCAGAGTGCTGTCAGTGGAATTAGTGTTTTGAGACTGAAAATGTGGATTAATTCAAACAGGGCACTCTATTTGATTTTTGTTTGGTTATAGCTTCTCTGTGTTCACTGTCATCGTCTCAACTTTTCTTCATATTCATGGTAAACGTTTAAGGATTTCATTTGGTTTGTCTTTTATCTTAGTCTTAAGTTTGTCTTTGTCAATCGGAGAAATCTTGTGACCTTATCTATAAATACAGATACTGCAGATAAGTCATTTTCATCACGTTAGAGTGAGTTTTTTTTTTTTTTATGAGGGACAATTGAAATTTTAAGCCACTGTGAGGAACTGCCATGAATGTCATTATGTATATACTTATTAACTTATGTAACACAGTTATGTAAACAGTTACAAAAGCTTTATTACCAACAAATGTATAATGTTGAGTCCTTAGCAAGCTTGTGGACTTAGTGACCTTTGTTTGTCATTGATTCTGTTTTATACATTTTTCTTTTAGTTAATAAAATAAAGACCATGTTTACACAAAGTGAACTTGTGTAGCTGTGAATTCCACTCATGGTAAGCACTCTTGAAATGAATCCAAACTTCATGACAACTTTCATGCAGATTTGCTAAACTCAACATGTCTGTATGTATGAAATTTTAAAATAATCTCCTAATAATTTGCAAAACATATCCTGGAAAGAACTACGTATTTTTGGCTAAATATAGAGAAAACATAGTTCATATTGATTTTGATTTATTATTAGAGTGTCTTTTAAACAGTGCGCAACCCATCAGCAAAAATTGTAAAAATCTTAAAATTTGTCTATAGGCAAGTCTGGAGGTCTTCATCACCACTGACTATTGCCATCTTGCCAGAAGTGACCATATTTGGACCAAAGTGTGACCAAAAGTGATACATTAACTGCATGGATGAATGGACAGATAGTGCTAACGTCTTACTATAATGCACAAAATTTCTGTCTGTCTGTCCGTCCGCAAACTCCTTCTACAGATCAGGAGCTGAGCAACCAAACTTGACACACATGTACATCTTAGGCCCCTGAAGGTTCTTATCTATATCAGATATTATGAGGTAATCATGTTGCCTAGCAACAACCTAGCAATGGGCTAAAATGACCCATTCTTAGCATTTATGCACCTATGACACCTTTTAAAAGCATTGTATCATTTTCATTCAACTACAATAACATCTAATTTATATCCATAATAGCTGAATTATGCAGGACATATTATGACCTTATCACTTTGCCTGGCAACCACCTAGAAATGAATGAAGAGGCCAAACTATACTGTAGCATGGGCATGTGCTAGTATTAATAAAATGCACAAAAAAAAAATCTAGAGCACACACTTTTTGGAAGGTGTGTTTGTGCAATTAACCACTCAGCAATCCATATTATTTGTCAGATAATTTCATTGAAAATACTTCAAATGCCACCAACACCACAAACACGGTAAAGAGGTCCAGTTCAGTGACTTGAATAACTTAAGTGATGCTTAAGCAGACAGCTTACTGGCAGCCACCTGTCACTCAAAGCAACCACACCCTTAATCATGCATAACTTAAAGCCAGTTTAGTTACATAAAACTTCAACCCCATATGTCATGAAGTCAAGTCAAGGTTTATTTCTATAGCACATTTAAAACCCCTCAGCTATATACATATAATTAACAATCACTAAATCAACAATAAATATGCACTAAAATACAAAATGAACCTCAATGAAAACATCATCAAATAAAAAAATAAAAGAACTAAATAAGACTGTGTTTGTACTATAAAAAGCAGGATATCCTGCTCAACTAGAACTGAAAGCCAGTAGAGAGTAAGTAGGTTTTTAAGTGTTTTAAAATGACTGAAGGGGTAGGTTGTTCCAAAGGATTGGGGACTGCCACCGAAAAGGCTCTGTCTCCTCTGTTTTTGAGCCTGGATCTATCAACATCCAAGAGCAGTTGGTTCATAGACCTCAGTTTGCTGGTAGGAGTGTAGGACTGTAAGATCAGTTAAGTAGGGTGGTGCCAAAGCAAACCTTTTTTTTGTACCAGGTTTTTTATTTCTGTTGTAAAGCATTTTAACACGGGAGTTTATGGCAACTGACTTGCAATCATCAAGTGGTCCCTCCAGGAACTGCAGGCTTCTGTTTGTTTGTTGTTTCACATTTTCTGCATTTAGGCCAAGAGTTGCTACCTGCCTTCTCTTTAGAAATGACACAGCTGTAAAATAAAGCAGTACCAAATTATTAAAAAAAAAAAAAAAAAAAAATAAAAAAAATTTAAAAAAATTATAAAAAAAAAAAAAAACAAATTTAAAAAACAAAAA